>JARVZY010005536.1:0-29601 GCA_030686995.1 Artemisia argyi | reverse complement strand
AAGGGATTATTAAAAAGCATGTATGGTCTCATCCGACAGTAAATGACAAGTCACTGACAATGTCGTGTACGCTAAAAAGTTTACACGAAATATGACACTTTGAAATGACAAGTCACTGACAATGTCGTGTACGCTTAAAAGTTTACACGAAATATGACACATTGAAGTGACAAGTCACTGACAATGTCGTGTACGAATTATGAGTAAGCTATTCCATTTGCTTCTAAAGTCTTTTTCAGGTATTTTGTAGTGATACCACTATAAATTAATCACCAACATTCCACACATAAACCAAACAGGTTTCTCTAAAAATTAAAACAAAACAATGTCACACAACAATTCACCAGGTAACAAGGGGGATGATAAAAATCACGTGGTGCATCAGCAAAACTTGGTTGAGCAGCAAAATAACATTGTAGAGACGCATCAGCAAAACATGACGGAGGAGCAGCGAAAAAGGTTTTTGGATAGCTTGGTGGAGGAACAAGTCTCAAAGCCTATAGAGCGGCATGAAATGTTGAATTACGTAAGTAGGATTAGGGCACTTAACATTTACTATGAACTATTGAAAGAAACAAAGGATGAGACGAAAGGGGATGCAAGCAGGGAAGAGAGCTCTGGTTCTAGCCGGTTGGGGTGAAAGTTTGATGATTATGGTGTTTGTAATATTTTAGTATGTTGTAACCTGGTTTTTATTTAATGTATCGTATGGTAGCTACTTTTTACTCCTTGATTGTAATAGTACCTTCTTTAATTCTACCAGTTCCGTTTTTTATGTAATGTGAAATTGTAGTCAATGCAAGTATAATAACCACAACATTTATATTACTTGAAACAACAACTACAACAATAACATACGATACGATAACTAAGAAACAGAAATTCAAACAACTAAAAAACAATACGATAAATAAACATAAAACTATGATTCAATTAAATGAATCATCCGACACATATCCCTCGTGACTCGAGTAGGAGGCACTTGAGTCGTCCTCACTCGATGGCACAGGTGGAAGACCCCGAGCCCAACGCCTTTCGGCTCTTCTGTTCCTCCGATCCCGTTTTCCTTTGAGGTACGTCTCACGCTCCATATTCTGACGGGCCTGCTCAGCTTCATGATCCCGTAGCACTTCCATATCCCGCTCATACTGTTCGTCCTCAGTCAATTGACGAATCATGGGTTGGTTTATCTCTGGAAACATTACTTCTGGTGGAATGACAGGTGGTGGGTTGTCATGCACTTGGAAGCTCGGAAACAAATCTTGGGGTGGAGTGGGAGGTGGTGGGTTGTCATGCACTTGGAAGTACTGCCACAGTTCTTGTGGTGTAAACGCAGGTGGTAGATGCTGTGGTGGGTTGTCATTCACATGGTAAAACGGAAACAGATACGGTGGTGGAATGCCAGGTGGTGTGTGAAACGAATCATTTTCAGGTGATGCATGGTTTGACATTGTGTTTGAGGAAGAAAACTCAGTTAGTATGTAAATTGTGTGTGTATGCACCATAAAACAATACCTATTTATAGACCCAAAAAAGTGAACGATACCTACTAAACCCTAAAACTGAAACCCTAAACTCTAATAATAAGACGTAACATACTTTTCCCATTCCCCATGCAAAATTTATGGGTGTCGCATATGGAAAATTGGGTCTCGCGTATGGTTGTACGCGACATGCTATATAATTTTTTTTTTTGGCCCGAGCTAGCTTTTTGACACGTGTGGTCTCGCGTACAGGTGTACGCGACATGCATATATATATATATATATATATATATATATATATATATATATATATATATATATATATATATATGAGTAAATTGCAAAAATCGTCCCTAAACTTTGGCCAATTTGCATGTTTCATCCCAGAACTGTTGAAACTGCAAAAATCGTCCCTGTGGCACACTTTTGGGGCAAATATCGTCCCTGACCAACATCAAATGACTAAAATACCCCTGTTCAAACTTTAGGAACGATTTTTGCAATTTACTCTTATTAATTTCATTTTTAGTTTTTTACGCAAATGGTCCATGTGTTGCGTCAAGTTTTACAGTTAGTCCCTAATTTTGTGCAGTTGGTTTATCCGTTAAGTTATTTGCACAGTTACTCCTCAGTTAATATTTTTTGCAAAGTTAGTCCTCATTTTCTAAAAAAGTCTTTATTTTTTGCACCGTTAGTCCATCCGTTAATATTTTTTACACCGTTGTCAATCGTTGATATTTTTTACGTTCTCGTCTATTTTTTAACTTTTTGTCAATTTTTTTTACGTTTTTATCAATTTTTTTACGTTTTCCTCTTTTTTTTTTTGCGTTCTAGTCCGTTTTTTTAACATTTACGTCTATTTTTTTTACGTTTCTGTCAATTTTTTTTACGTTTTCGTCTATTATTTTTTTACATTCTCGTCTGTTTTTTAAAACATCATTCCGGACAACATTTGTGGTTTACACTTTTGATGATTCGGACCAGAAAGGGGTCAAAACCGTGAGTTAAAATCGAAACAAAAACTTTTTTTTTTTTTTTTTTTTTTTATCAAATGTCAAGTTTTCTTCTAGTATACTTACCTAATCACAAAAAGGGCGAAAACGGATAAAAAAACATATGAAAACAGACGAAAACGTAAAAAAGCGGACAAATACGTAAAAGATAGACGAAAAGTTTAAAAAACGGACGAGAATGTAAAAGAATAGACGAAAACGTAAAAAAATTGACAAAAACGTAAAAAATAGACGAAAACGTTAAAAAAACAGACGAGAACGTAAAAAAAATAGACGAAAACGTAAAAAAATTTTGACAAAAACGTAAAAAATATTAACGGGTTGACAAAGGTGCAAAATATTAACTTTGCAAATAACTTAACGGATGGACTAACGGTGTAAAAAATATTAACGGATGGACTAACGGTGCAAAAAATAGGACTTTTTTAGAAAATGAGGAATAAAATTGCAAAAAATATTAACTGAGGACTAACTGTGCAAATAACTTAACGGATAAACTAACTGCACAAAATTAGGGACTAACTGTAAAACTTGACGCAACACGGGGACCATTTGCGTAAAAAACTAAAAATGAAATGAATTAGAGTAAATTGCAAAAATCGTCCCTAAAGTTTGAACAGGGGTATTTTAGTTATTTGATGTTGGTCAGGGACGATATTTGCCCCAAAAGTTTGCAACAGGGACGGTTTTTGTAGTTTCAACAATTTTGGGACGAAACATGCAAATTGGCCAAAGTTTAGGGACGATTTTTGCAATTCCCTCTCTCTCTCTATATATATATATATATATATATATATATATATATATATATATATATATATATATATATTTTTTTTTTTTTTTTTGCCCGAGCTAGATTCTTGACACGTGTCCTCCCCTTGTGTCGCGTATGGATTTAAGGGGAATGCTTGGGTACTTTTGAAAACGGCGGATACATGGGGTATTTTGTGACATACCCCTCCGTGCAGGGGTATGTCAGTAATTTTCGCATGAAAATATCATAACAAAGTTGGCAGCTGATGCTTTATACATCCCATCACACCTTGCAAGTGGTAGAACATGACTTGAACGAGTTTTTATAGATTCGAGTAAAAAATAAAAAATATCTGCTTTGCAAACTATATGGCAAAAAATTTATTCTAATATACAGTCTGATACAAACAAGAACAATGACAAACCAAGCAGTAGCATACACCATTGCACGAAAAAACTTTCAAAAGGATACCAAAGGAGCAATTCCTTTAATACCCTCTTTGGTTACCCTATCAAGATCTTTATCGAAATCGTTAAGTAACAACCTCTATGACCTCAAGACCCGTGAATCCGCGTTATAGGACTTGCTATCAATAACATTGACCAAATCTAGATCGTTATCTTAACTCATAGCAGATATTCGACTTTAATGACTATCGTGTCAACTGAATCGAAGCCCATCGATCACCTCACTTAAGATTAAAAAACGATAGCGAGATCATATGATGTGTTATGAAGCAAACTCCTCCAACAAACTCGACCCATCAACATTTAATTCGAAAATTTACTGTACTAACTCGTTTTTAATGTATGATAAATACATACAGTACTTTGCAAGTTGTGTTATATCATATATGCAAATAACATGCTTGGTCTACCATCAATAATATCTAACCTGAAAAGACCAATTTTTAGATAAGTGAATGATCTTCTTTAGTCAACTAACAATACATATGACCATATCCCATCCCACCTGCTTAGACAAAGTCACCTCTATGCCCATCTTGTGCCCATGACATAAAGAGATGTATATAAAATGTATGCATGGTTTTTTTATAAGCCAATATTATATTGGTCCATCTTCTTTGTTATTCTATTATACTTCTCATTGGTTATGATCTTTATACTCTTCTCAGTAAAATAAGCAAACAAAATACCATGTTTCGATCATTTTTGTTAAAGGCTCAACGAAAGGAGCTAGCAATTGCATATATATGTTGACATAATCGCTATAACGAGATTGATCATAAGTTCAAACTTTAAACGATGTTTGCTTTATATAAACTTGAAGTCCTTACGACAACAAGATCAAAAAAAAAAAAAAAAAAAAAAAAAAAAAAAAAAAATAGAAACTAAAAATCGAACAACGATTTTGTATTATTGATGATCCAAATAAAGACGGTACATGCGTTTATATATAGATAACAAAATAAAAGCCCTAGTTTACTAGATGGGCTAAATGGGCCGACACAAGTGGGCCGGCCTTATTAACTAACACCTCTTCAAACCCGCAATGTTGTAGAGATGAACATTGAAAGTTTGTCAGATATTAAACAAAAACATGGGCCACAACTGTAAAGCTGATGGAACAAACGGCAAAGAAATGGTGACGAGTAAAATGACAATCAATCTCTATATGTTTGGTCCTTTCATGAAAACCGTATTCCACGCAATCTGAATAGCACTACGATAATCACAATATAATGGAGTAGGACTAGTAATATGAACACCCATATCTGCAAGTAACCAAAGAAACTAAACAATCTCACTAGTAGTAACAGTCATGGCACGATACTCTGCTACAGTAGAAGATCTTGAAAGAAAATAAGTTTCGTATTAGTTGCAAAATAAAGATTGTAGTTATCTCGTCAATTGAAGCCATTGCGGTTAAGATTTGTTTACTTGCATTATCAATACTAGTTATAATACCTGTGCACGCATGACTTTTTTAAAAGCTTTGATTTATATATTATTATCGATTGTGAAACAAACACCTTAACGTGTCTTAAATGGTTTTACTTGATGGATTAAAAACAAGAAATCTTTTTTTTTTTTCTTTTTTTTTTAACCATAAAAATGAAACTCTCATTAATTTCATGTATGAATGACAAAATAGGCAGGACACTTTAGCTTGGCTGGTTAACGGGTTGGAGACAGTTAGTTATTTATAGCTTGAAATTGTCATATTAAAATCATAGTTTTTTATAATAATAATAATAATAATAATAATAATAATAATAATAATAATAATAATAATAATAATAGTAATATTTGTTAAAAAAAATTATAGTATATGGTTTTTTTTCTTTTTTCATTATTTATTATTTATTTTTTTGTTAAATATATAATTCTTTTACCAATTATGAAAATTGAGTTTTTTACACTTAAGTCAATAAAATTAGATTTACTATTTAATGAAAGTTTATGATTTGATTATAAATTTAATTAACCAATTAAAATACAACATTTATTTGCAACTAAGTCTAAAAGTACGAAAAAAGCCATGCGTTTTTTCTGGTTTTTTTCTTTACCAATTTTTTAAAAATTTTACCAAATTAATTTAAATTTGACTTTTATTAATTAATCACATTGCTCGATTTGCGGCAAAATCGATCTCTTCTATTAATCTAGTTTTTTTTTTCATTACGAGTATATAAAAAAGATTATTGTTTGCCTTTGCCTTGGGTTCAGATTCGTTTATTTGTAATCCCATTGGTCCAATTGTCTTTATTATATAGTAAGAGATTGTTTAATTAACAGAGTAAAGAGGAGGGACGTGGCCAATTGGTTGCCAAAATGTAAACAAGCGGTAAAGGATTAACAACGTGGCTGCCTCGAATTGGCTGGTTCTACTCTGGTCTAGGCTAAAGCTTGAGCCATCTCACCAAGCCAGTATCTATCTTTTCTGTTTTGAATAAAACCAAGCCATTAACTAGCCATCTTGTTGAGTTCTGTAACATGCTTTTGTAAATTTGTGTAATTCTCATCACCCAATAATGACCGAATTACGAGTTTGAGTATTATATAAATAATGTTAAATGATTAAATAAATTTGGCGGAAAACAATAATAACACTAAATGCTAGCATACTAACATTTTTAGGTCAACTAAATTTTTTATTTAATGATAAAGAATAAAGACTATTATGTAAATACTCAGTATCATGATTGTGATTAACGAGTAAAAAATTTGTTCGCGCTTCGCTGCAAATTTTATTTCTATTTGTCTTATTGCAAATGTTGTGGAAAAGCATCATATTGTTCTCAACATTTAAGTTGTAGAATGTCAAAGCCATAAGTTTTGCAACTGAAAAATAGGAAGAAAAATGTTTTAAGCTTACCTGAAAATATGAACTACAAAAGCTAGTAAAAGATAAGACTTGAATATTCATAAGTAAAAGGTAACACTGCTAAATCACAAAACTTCCTTCTAATTTTTATTAAACTTATTTGTTTTACAAACTCATGTAAACCACAACAGTATATCAATATTAGGCTCAATTTGATCGTATTATGTAAAAAAGGTAAAAGTTACAACGTATAATTATTCAATCTCGTGTGCACATACATGAAACTAAAGAACAGTTTAAGCATAGTAATTGTAAATTGTACAAAAATTTAACTTACAAACTAAACCTTGATTTATGGGTATTTATTGAAATTATCTTTCGCAAACTCCGTTTATATTGGCCAACCGTGATTTTACATTTCTAATGAACAGTTAACTTGGGTCGATGGTTGCATTCGTATATAAATATAAATAGAAATAGAAAATTATGTGACAAAAAACTCAGCATTTGCAATGATTTGAACTTGGATGTAAAGGTTATTTATCAACATGTTTTATTACTCAAATATTTCTTATTATAATTTTTACGTAAAGTTTGGTCGCCTTTAACTTCAAATCTTGACTCCACCTCTGCTTGCGTGTGAATGACGCAACAGTCAACCAACTTCAGAGACCTGCATAGTCAAGTAAGTATACATTACAAAGGAGTCAATTAGAGAAGCAGGAAGCACCCATGATAAGTTCCGCAAATAGCCTTGCATGCAAACGAGCTTCATATAATTGTGGTTAGCTCCACCAGATATTGTGGATACAGTCGTTTGTCTTTTATATCAAGAGGACAAGAACCAAGAAAATATATTTTAAACGTACAAATTTTATACTCACCCTCATGTTGTTTTTAAGTATTTTGAACGTATACTAGAGCATATTCGCACCCAAATTGAAACAAGCCATTGAAATTAAAAAAAGGTGGTTGCAAGATTCAATCATTCACTCATCATGACAAAATATCTTAGATGAAAGTTAAAACATGGCAAAATATCCAAATGGGACCCACTGCCTTGGATCCATAAAGATAAAAAGGGCCAAAAAGAACTATTAAAATACTAATAGTCCAATAAAAAGAACTATTATCAAATACTAATAGTCCAGTAGTAGTCCAGTAGTTTGTGTAAACTATCAGTGGTGGCTTATGGGAGGTGATTTGCACACTCCACTTTTTTATTTGCACACTCACTGTACAAGTAAATAAAGCATGATCTAAATACTGTACAACTGTCTGATGCATTAATTGGAGTGTCCCAATAAAAAATCAGAGTGTGCAAATCAATTCCCGTGGCTTATACACGATCATGTATTCATGTTACATGCTCTCTCTCTCTCTCTCTCTCTCTCTCTCTCTCTCTCTCTCTCTCTCTCTAAATAAAACAAAGTATTACATATAAATTAATTTTTATACATTTTATATACTAAAATGTAAGAAGGTTAAAAATATAAGGTAAAAATGACAATAGAATTAAACTTTACGGTAATAGTTTAATTGTAAATTAATTATTTATAAAAATAAAATAAAATAAAATTTTGACTAGCCTAAGTCTTCTTCTACCTCCCGATCACACACACTTTTTTTCTTTCAAAAACGAATTTAAAAAAAAAAAAAAAAAAAAAAAAAAAAAAAAGTGAGAAAAGGGTGTTTTGTTTGTGTTTTGTGTGTATAAAACTCGGTTGGATTTTTGGCCAAGTTGCACATATGGGCGACCGACGACCAATCAAGGACCAAGCCTCACATTGGGCACGACCGATAATGACCAAGGTCGATCGATAGGTGGTGACCGACCAGCCCAACCTAAAGTGTTAAATCTAGGATCATTGTTTTATGCTTCTTTTAGGTTTATCTAACCTTTTTTTAAAGGCTTGTGGCACATAATAATCACCACTGCAGAATATAGTTTGTCGGAGCCAAGTGCTTAGGTTTAGGGATGGCAATGGGCGAGAAAAAACCCATAACCCGTGGGTAACCGTCATAAATGGGTGGGTAAACGCATCAATTTTTATCCACGGGTGGGTCATAGGTGAAAATCTGTACCCATCAGTGGGTGACGGGTGAGGCATACCCATCGCGGGTAAACCCATGACACCCATTTAAAATACCTATGAGTATACCCGTCAAATACCCATGGATGTATCCATAAACCCATGTTAAAATTAATTATAGTAACTAAAATATTTATGATGTTTTAGGTATACATTAGTAATAGTTACCACCAATTCTCAAGAAAACACATTGCCCTAAAAAAAAATTTTTGAGTTTCAAGACTAAAAAGAGAATATGAAAGATCAAATAATCAAAGTTGTATTTTGCAAACCGATTGGTGTCTTATTACGCAGTTTCATAGTTAGTTTTTATATCATCGTTTTGTAATTTTGTTGCATAACACTAACCCATGGGCAACAAATACCCGCGGGCAAGAGCATGGGTAGAAAATTGTACCCATTAGTGAGTGACGGGTGAGAAAAAAACTATGTGGGCGGGTAGCGGGTTAGAGGTACCCGTGCCCATTGCTCACGGATGCCATCCCTACTTAGGTTGTGACCAAACGCTCAAGCGGGTGAGTTGGGTAAAAGAATTGACCCTCTTTTATAATTGGCTGATGGCAATAATTACGGAATAAAAAGATAAAAATTATTTGTTTGAATGATACAAAATCTTTTACCTAATAAAATAAAACCCCTAGTGGGGACTTTTTAATCAAATCATACTTATTTAGGTAATATTTTTATTATTACTATTTATTTAATTTAATTATGTTCTTTTAAAAAAACCTAAATAATTCCATTTTTAGTAAAAGTATTTGTAAATTCGTTTTTTAAAGAAAATTTGAGCTCAAAAATACATATGTCAAAAATTAAAAGATAAAAAGATATGAGAAGGCGGGGTAATCTACAAATATTAAAGGGTCTATAATGTATTTTGAAACTAACAAAAAACAACACGACTACCCCGATCAACAATCCCCCCTCCCAAAACCTAAATCAAGTTCCTGACCCTAAATCGTTGAAGAACCAAAATCGAATATCTCAATCACGTAGATTCTCAAAATTAGTTACAATTCGTTCAATTCAACCGCCAGCTTATACCTAAAATTAGTTGCATGAATAAGATATGCTCCTTAATTTTGGTAAGATTTTGGGTTCCATGTTTAATTTTCCTCTTCTACTTCAATAATACTAATGTTTTTGATTATATTAATTGCTTTTCTAGCCCATAGTTAATTTTGTATCTTATGTTTTTTATAGTGGATTTATTTGTGTATTGTTGTTGTTTATAGGAATGAAAAGATTCAAAGATAAGCATATGTGTTTGTTAATTTGTTTTTAGGTAAATGATGTACATCCCTAGAAGTTCAAAGTAAAAAAATAGACTATTATTAAGTCTTGGTTTATCTTTATGTGTGTATGCATCTGCGTGTGGATTATGGTATATTGGACTGTGCAAAGTTTGTGCTTTTATGTGTTTGCAGGGAACAAAGGTACTTTTCTAGAAGTAGTAGTAGTTCAATAGGTCTTGAGATGATTGAGACTGCTAATGTTCCGGTGTTGGGTGATCAGTCTTTGAAATCAGTATCGAAATTGAAAAAGAAGGGTAAAAGTATTTTGTATTTGATCAATAAGTGTATACATAAAGATAAATCAATAATTAATAAAAATAAAATTTCTTACTTTGATTTCTAGGGATGTACATCCTTAACGTAAATACAAAATCAAAAAATCTTATGGTGTGTGTAAGGTTGGTGTTTTTATGTGTTTCAGGAAAAAAAAGTGTTTTTCTAGAGTTGATTGAGACGGCTAATGTCGTGCCGGGTGATCGGATGCCAAAATTAGTGTCGAAATCGGAAAGAAAAGGCAAATGTAAGAATTAATTTGTTACTTATCTTTCTAAATGGCTTTTTTTGTGATCATGTTAGTGAGTTGGTTTGATCGTTTAGTTAGGTGGTTGAATTGTCAGTAATCTTCATATACATTTTGAAAATGATATCTTTTTGTCTGAATATTGATGTGTTGGTATGAATTTGGCTATAAAGTTGTGTTAACATACAAGATAAATGCTTGATTATTTATCTGATTGTTTGCTGCCAAACACTGTTTCTGATTTATATGCTTTTTCTAAGTGCAATGTTCAAATAATCAGTTTTAGTGCACATTCCAAAAGGCCAAATCGAATATGAATGTAATTTATATTGCTACCAACATTTTGCAGTGATATTGCAAATAACTTAGGCGGAGCACGTCTTTGGGTATGTTCTCTTCTAGCTCTTTGTTTATACGTTAAGAATGGAGGAAAAATAACAGATGGGGAATGTCAATTTGATATCCAAGTGGATTTCTTCTTTGCATAATTACACACCTCAAGCTTAAGTGATAGTTTCATCTACATAACTTTCGTAATATAAATCTTATTAGCTATATGATATGATCTATAATTATCAACTGACATAGCCAATATAAGTATCTTACAATAGATAAACGTGAAATGAGACCATAATAATTTTTTGCATATTGTTGATTTCAACCCATTTGTTTATTGTTAGTGGTTCTTGTGCCATCTATAGCCTTTTTTATTCACAAACTTGGAAATGATCAATTTGTGTGATATTGGGGATTATGGTTTCTTGAATTAGTTGCACTAATTTATCAATGGACATAATTTTAGGCTTTTAGCTTCCATTTCCTGGTACTGATGGATATAAGTTTAGGGTGTAATGGATTGATTATGTAATTTTCGATCTGCATATTTCTAAAGTTTAAATAAGCATTTAAAAATAAGCAAACTAGCACCATTTGCTATTTTTTTTTAAGAAATAAGCATCTTAATACGACAAATGCCAAATATTTATAAGTGAGTTAGCAAACGTGCTTACATATGGATTACTTCGAATTGCGGTCATATACTAATAATTTAAGTATTCTATCACATTCTGATGCGTGATCTTTGAATCAATCACAGTTGATTGATAGTTTACACTGGAGGCTGGAAAATGGAATCGATGACATTCTATCATTAAGCGTCTATTGATATTGTTTCTGATTCACTAGAAACCATATAAGCAGCTAATTAAAGTGAACAATATTTGGCATGGCTAGATATATACCACCACAGCTTAAGCCATTATCTTATACATAGTTTTGATGTTTATTGAATAATGTTATAGATTATGCAGAAACCCATACTTCCTACAAATTTTTACATAGGAGTGCGTGATTCAGCCGATAGGTGTGTCTGGCTATACAAGAGAGATGCACATTTCACAACCCTATATTGTATTCATTTAAATCTTATTACCATCTCAAACATTTGTTATCATGCTAAGATAGATCCTGATGATGTGAGATAGTTAATAATACACTACAGTTCTCAGTAACTCAAAATATAAAAAATAAATATTATAGTGTGAACTGAACAGTTTCTATTTGGTTTTTACCCGTTCAGGAATGGTGACAAGTTTGACTAACGAGTGCATTACCATCAAATCTGTGTAATTTGCACACTGCATATCAGAAATGATATTCATCATCAATTTATTGACTGAAGAGCCAGAGAAGCTTGCTGGCCCATTACTTGCAGACACGTATTTGACACTTTTGAGTGGATGTAATGCATGTTATGGGCAAATGATCGCCAAGGGACAACTGAGCCTCGATATGGGTGACAACATCAGTGGTAAGGGAATGATCCAGGTACCCAACCTGACCTATTTCGGCCAATATCTATAATTTAAAGGAATCGGATAATAAGTGTTGAAAGTCAACCCGACCCATTTGGGCCCCTGAAAAAAAAAAGGTTCGTTTAGACCCGTTACACAACCTTCCCATTTTACTACTTCTACTATTACTTCTTAAGTTCATAAGTAACATAAATTCAAAAATCATTGTTGTTCTGTGACTACAGCTACTGACAGCTATCTCTACCGTTGTACTTAATGGAAATTTGTTTTTTTTTCAAAATCTCAAATGGGTTGAATAAAAAAAATACTTTTTACGGGATGGGTGAATTTGAATGAATGTCACTGAAGTCTATTTTTAATGAACAAATCTTCCTAAAATGGTTTATTTTATAAAGAGCTGATAAGTTTTAGAAATTTTTTGACTTTTTAAGAGTTTATTATGACTAATTGTTGATTATAAATAATAGGGCACTAACAGTACATTTTGGGCAACTGTTATTCTTAGCCAACAAACATGATATTATAGGTTTATATCCTCCAAAAAACAACCTTGCACTCAACATTAAAAAGCTCATAATTTGATCTTTCTTTGGATGTTAGCATACACAAATGTTGGTTTGGCAGCATGAAGCTTGCTCATTTCAAATGGCATTAGACAAGTAACTTGGAAACCTAAGCAAGTTACGGAGTATAAAGTTTTAATACATGTCTAACATAAGTATAATGTAATCCTACTTACAACAATGTATCAAATTTATGCTTCGCCTATATGTATTCTGAACAAGAATAATAAAAAAGGGGAAATTAGGCTTTTTACATCGTGATGCTCAAAAGATGCATCATTAGATCATCAAAAAGTTTATACTTTAGATCATTATATCCCACTAGGGAAATGACATTACCCTTAGCACTAATTCGCTAGAAATCTTGCAAGGCCATGGGTTTTTTACATGGCAGCTAGATAATAGAAGTTCAAACATGTAAAATAGGATCAATAAACATGCTTTGATTTCCTTACACATGTATGAAGCGGGGTTAGACCCATGGATGTCTTCTGTTTATGGATTACTATACGTTATATAATGAAAATCCGCAACTATTTTCAAAAGGTCTGGATATTTCACCATCTTATATAAAGGTGCTTGATCAGCTTAGAGTCCATATCACAAACTTCATCAGAAATTGGTTAGAATCATGTTCACTCTCAACTTCACTAAGTCTTTTCAACCTAACTTATCATCTTTGCCCGTGTTATTTTATTAATTGTTGTGACGTTTGAGTATTTTTAATCCACAGATTTGAAGACCCTTGAGAAGGAATTAGTCACGTCTCAGTCACTTTTATTCGGAATAAAGTCTAATAACAAGAATAAATCCGATTGCTTTATAAAATTGGTAATTAGTAATTTAGTGCAATGTACTTGCCTTTGATTTAAAGTTGTGTTTTATACAAATTATATGACAATATTGTTGACTCCTCGGTGCTATATTTTATACCCTTTTTATTGGTATAGGTGAAAAGTCTTCCCATTAGCAGAGCAGATTGTGGCAAAGAGGTATGCCATTATGAATTTAATGCCCTTTCATATAGGTACTAAATTATTATGTAATATGTTGCAACTTTGCCTGCATGTATATAGAAGTTTTTAGGATCATGTAAGCTCTTCGTACAATCTTTCAGGTTGGATTACTATACGTTATATAATGAAAATCCGCAACTATTTTCAAAAGGTCTGGATATTTCACCATCTGATATAAAGGTGCTTGATCAGCTTAGAGTCCATATCACAAACTTCATCAGAAATTGGTTAGAATCATGTTCACTCTCAACTTCACTAAGTCTTTTCAACCTAACTTATCATCGTTGCCCGTGTTATTTTATTAATTGTTGTGACGTTTGAGTATTTTTAATCCACAGATTTGAAGACCCTTGAGAAGGAATTAGTCACGTCTCGGTCAATTTTATTCGGAATAAAGTCTAATAACAAGAATAAATCCGATTGCTTTATAAAATTGGTAATTAGTAATTTAGTGCAATGTACTTGCCTTTGATTTAAAGTTGTGTTTTATACAAATTATATGACAATATTGTTGACTCCTCGGTGCTATATTTTATACCCTTTTTATTGGTATAGGTGAAAAGTCTTCCCATTAGCAGAGCAGATTGTGGCAAAGAGGTATGCCATTATGAATTTAATGCTCTTTCATATAGGTACTAAATTATTATGTAATATGTTGCAACTTTGCCTGCATGTATATAGAAGTTTTTAGGATCATGTAAGCTCTCCGTACAATCTTTCAGGTTGGATTACTATACGTTATATAATGAAAATCCGCAACTATTTTCAAAAGGTCTGGATATTTCACCATCTGATATAAAGGTGCTTGATCAGCTTAGAGTCCATATCACAAACTTCATCAGAAATTGGTTAGAATCATGTTCACTCTCAACTTCACTAAGTCTTTTCAACCTAACTTATCATCTTTGCCCGTGTTATTTTATTAATTGTTGTGACGTTTGAGTATTTTTAATCCACAGATTTGAAGACCCTTGAGAAGGAATTAGTCACGTCTCGGTCAATTTTATTCGGAATAAAGTCTAATAACAAGAATAAATCCGATTGCTTTATAAAATTGGTAATTAGTAATTTAGTGCAATGTACTTGCCTTTGATTTAAAGTTGTGTTTTATACAAATTATATGACAATATTGTTGACTCCTCGGTGCTATATTTTATACCCTTTTTATTGGTATAGGTGAAAAGTCTTCCCATTAGCAGAGCAGATTGTGGCAAAGAGGTATGCCATTATGAATTTAATGCCCTTTCATATAGGTACTAAATTATTATGTAATATGTTGCAACTTTGCCTGCATGTATATAGAAGTTTTTAGGATCATGTAAGCTCTTCGTACAATCTTTCAGGTTGCACCTAGAAATAAGTTGGGGATGTTCTTAAGATCTTTCATGGACAAAGCCCTCAAGCTATAGATGCGTTCATGAAGTGTTGTAATTTGAACCTTAAATGATATATTATTGTGAGTGCCATATATATCTATCAAAGGTTATTTATGTTTCACATTTATTTAGTGGTGATAGTTTACATCATTACATGTCTGCTATGTAGACAAAATTTTGATTACCTTCAACTATAATGAAATGGTGTACCCAGTCCTTTGTCCACTTCAATCGTCCTTCATTAAGTAAATACATAATTTGCTTTTGTTTATAGCTTGCTGAACTGTTTTGGGTTTTTTCAAATAACCAAATGAAAACTTCGTGATATTTTTGAGGTCTCACTTTATGATTACGGATTCAGGGGCGTTGGGCTAACGGGATTAGGCGGCATATTTGTATTCCACGTTATTTTGACACAATTTTTTTTTTTTTTATTTATTTTTTTTTTTTTATTTTTTTTTTTTTAGATGTTTTATTCCTCAATTTCCATATACTCATAATGCTTGCTTATAATCTCAAAATAGTTATAGTTTCTTGCTTATCATTTTAGTTGCATAAGGTTCCGAACATCTTTGTACACATCAACATGTCATGCATCATCGAGAGTATAAGTGTAAGTTTAGTCTTTCGCAATGAGTAGCTACTGAACTTTATTTTGCTTATTAATTTGCAGAAGCGTACGATGGGCCAAAGGCAGAACCACACAAACGTCCCAGTATTCCTTTAATGGCACACGAGGAAACACAAATGGTATATGCTTTTACTAAACTTGAAAATGCTTTAGAGCACTTGCCTCTGATCATCACTTTCCAAATTGGTTGGTTAGTGAAATTTTTATAAAAACTAATGGTTTTTATTTGATTTGTTGAAGTGAGTTTGTGTTTGTGTATGTATTTTTTTTATTTATTTTTATGTTGGTTTCTTTATTGGGTTTAGTTACTAACTTTATTATCGATGGAATTTAGTAAAAAAAATGTTTTTTTTGTTTTGTTTTGTGGTGGATTTATATTTTGACATAGATGGGTTGAAATAGGTGTTGGAATCGAAAGAGGGTCGGATTGAAATCACCTGGAAGGCTCGAACTGATGTATGTATAAATTCTGTAAATAACTAATAGAGTAAGGACAACTGAACTGTTGAAGTAGGCGTAAACATTTACTTTAGTCGTTTTTACTTTAGGCATTCGGATTGGGAGGATGGAAAATTACCGGTCGGGTCCAATTGGTTAAAAGAATGGGTTATATTTAGGGATATATCCCCCTCCACTCCACAAACTTTACTGTAGCATAAGTAGCTGGTGCAAGCTGGGTGAGTCGGTGGGTTGGGTACTGGGTCATAATAGGTTCAAGTCAAAACCAAATATTGGGTGACGTTTAGCCTGTTTGACCCATTCCCCTTTGCTTATTTTTTTTTAATTATTTTTTTTTATTTTACTATTTAAGACTAAAACGCAACCCAAATGGACTCATTCATAAAAAATGGCTAAACAGTAGCTAATTATGACAACGTTACGGATCAAAACTCAAAAGTAATTAATACTTACAACTTCTCCTAAATTGTAACTCTTTATGAATAGCTTTGGGTTGAATCCTACGGTTTATGAGCTATATGAACATTCAAATGGGCAGCAATTGTTGACTGACCTGAAAGCACTAGAATGTAAGTCAGGTATGCCAGTTGTATTTATAGGGTAGAATCTCATTGATGGTTCAAATAAAATCATGTTGCTGCATTTCAAAGGAAATTTAGTGCACCTACTCTGAAGTTAAAAGTCACGTGGGATAGCTCTTAAAAGAGTTGTATAAACATCAGAAAAATGTTTGGTGGGTATTCCGAGGCATGTCAATATCTGGAATATGAGAGGGATAGTTATTATTCTGATTCAGTTTTTTTCCTTTCAAACAAGTATATGAATCGTTCTCATCTTCTATGCATTCCCTTTTTTCTGCACATGGGTTATCATGTTCTGTTTTGGTAGAAACCTGATGTGGAAATCACTCGTGCTTTGAAGCTGATTTCAACGGTCAAGTTGGATCCAGCCAGCCGTCCTCGGATCATGATCCTTATTGGTAAGTTATCTAACCTTACAAGCATACGAGTATATCTTGGCCGCAATTCCTCTAAGCTCCAACCTTTTTGTACAGGTATTTTTAAGCACAAACCGGAGGTATGTTACTACTGAAATAATTGGTCAATGCCTAAAAACTAGAGGCGATCTTGACCCTTTTATTCATGAATTGGTTGGGAGTGTAGCTCATATGGTAGAGTGCTCGCTTTGCATGCGAGAGGCACGGGGTTCGATTCCCCGCACCTCCATATTTTGAATCTTTTTTTATAATTTAATGTTACACTCAAACTAGAATTACATCAGATTATCAGCTCATGAACCAGGCTGGTCTGGTACATAAGGTATAAGTCATTAGGAGTATGATGAGAAATAGGGTGGTACAAAAGGGAGGTTAGTTAAGCTGGATAGAAGTTTGTGGGCAGGTTCGCATCTTTTTATTAGGAGATCGTTGTTATAAAGACAAGAAAGTACACAAAGTTATATGAGTTATAGGAGATGATACGAAAGTTGGGATATGTACCAGTTTATTATCAAATGATGCATGCGTATGAAGAGGGTAAAAGATGAAAGCACTTTGGTATCACAGTGAGAAATTGACATTGGTGTTTGTATTGGTTGTTGGTGCAGCCCCACCAGGAAAGGTGTTGAGGATTGTCAAAATCTAAGAATCTGTAGGAATTGTCATGAGGCGTTTAAATATATTAGTCGAGTGGTGGGTAGGGAGATGATAGTGAGGGATGTAAACAGATACAATAGGTTTTTAGACGATGGTTAAAAACATTTATTTAAATGATATTTTGTAAATGGGCTGATTTAGGTTATGCTTTATTTCTAACAGGCAAAATGATCATATTTTAGTGAAAAAATATTGTTGTGCTTCTCAACAGTGTAATCGTTTCAGTTGCTGATCTGGTGGGTGTAAATGAGTGGTTGTTGCTTCAGTTCCAATAGGTATCAATTTACTCTTCTTACTCTTCTGTTTAATTTTTATGTTACCATTATGAACCATCTCATTAATTTGGCTACAATTTACTAATGGGTGGTAGCAGTGCGAGGATCATACAAGATAAAGATTTTGATGCCTAATGTAAGTTGAAATGTTATAATGAAGTTCTTCTCATTCAAAGTTTTCTTTTAGGAATTTTACTATTTTTTTATTACCTTTTAAATTTTATCTCGATGTTACTTAATTAGTGGTTTGAGTGCCTTGGTGTGTAATGACCTTATAAATTTTTGTGTCAATGATTAGTGGCTGGCTCTTAAGAGGTTAATCGATATAAGTATGGGAATTATAACTCCTTTGTCAGATTTGTTGACGAAGCCTTTGCCCAACGCAATTGTCTTGGTAAATTTGAATGAACTATCTCCTCGAGCTCACAAGCATTTGCTAGAAGGTAATACTTTTTCCATTTTTAACACTCAGGTGGTATGCATGAGTTTTGGTTCTCATTATTTGTAAATGATATTACTATCAAGCAGATGTTTGGTGGTGTCAATACGTGGTGAGGAGCTTGAAATTCGTAAAACGTTTTATGCTACTATGATTCTTCATGGACTACGGCATACAGAGGAACAAGAGGCTATCTGAGTATCTTTTGAAATATTCACTGATTTTCCCTGTTCCCCAAAGGAATTCCCAGGTAAACTACTGAGATTTTAGGTGTCTTATTGCTATAAATTCTTTTTGAATTAATTGTTAATCTAAAACTATTGTACGTACTGGTAGGGATGATTTAGTAATTGGTGCGGGTGCTTAATTAGTTGATGGACTTGAAGATGGTATCTTATTAGAAGCTCTGGATCAAGATTTTGAATATATCTTCATTTGTTACAAGGATGCAGATCAGTGAAACTAAGAATGTAAGAAATCAATAATTTTGAAATAAAAAATTCTCTCTTATATAAATGTTGTTGCTTATGTTTGTTTTAAATACGGAATATGTCTCAACCCATCTTGTGGTAGAACTCTATTTAAACGCATAAATTAGAGAAAAACCATCACATTTTATTTTTGTGTTTCGCTAGCAGCAAATCTGTTTCAACATACTGATTAAATACATTGAGTTGCTAATGTGTTTCGCTAGCAACAAATCTGTTTCACATTTCATTTTTGTGGCAGATTGCAAGAATGAGTTGCATAGTTAATGGACCAGGGGAGATGGTTGATTCAGCTTTTGTATATGTCAGTGGTGCTTTTGGAAACATTGATATTTATGCTGGGAAGGTAACTAATTATTCCTGTAGTCGCCTAAATTGTACTAAGTTGTTGCTAAGAAATGTTGAATAATTTAGCATGTTGGCCAACAGAATGAAATTTGTGTGAAATGTATTGCAAGTGTGAGTATGTAGGTGGTCAGTTCAATCATGGCTTATTATGGTCTAGAACTTATATGACTTTTACCCATTTAGTTCATCTAACAGATCAAGATGAGTGACCCATATAGTGATTCAATATACTTCAACATTGTGTAAAAGAAAATACGATTTACTGTCTCAAATAATTTTCAAATAAACCAAATCAAACCACATATAAACATTGTTATGGGTTCTTTAAAATAGAACGAATAAAGAGAAATAAACTAAAATTGATCAATGTCTATATCCACATGATCAATAATTGCTACGGATGCGGCTTGCTGCTGATGTGTTTCACTCTTCCTCGTATAATACAAAATTAAAAACCATAAATAAAACAAAACAAAATTAAATTATTTGTTTTTTAATAAATAAAAATACATTAATGAAAATTTAGGAAAAACCCCGCGCGTGCGCGGGTATTATAACTAGTTTATACCTAAACCATAATCTAAATTAACATGCAGATGTAGTTGGATTTAGATTTTATTTTTATATTTATTTATTTATTTGAGAAGATTTAAGTTCAAACTCATAGACAACAATTTTGAGGTCAAACTTTTATTTGTGTAACTTATTATTATTATTATTATTATTATTATTATTATTATTATTATTATTATTATTATTATTATTATTATTATTATTATTTTGTTTTGTTGAATTAAGTGACTTTTAGCAAGAGACTCTTATTTAGCCTCTTAGGTTGGTGACAGTGTTGACAACAGACGAACCTGTCACATCAGCTTTCTCTCTCTGGCGACCTGACGATGACCAAGTTGCCACAGTGACGACCAAGTTATTATTTTTTTAAATTCAAATTTTTTAAACAACAAATTTAAACTTAATTAATAATAAAAACATTACATAATTACATAGTATCAAAATACAAAAACATACAAAAAAGAAAAAAAGTAACAATTGTTTATAATAAAATTGATAATGAAATCAAACTTCAAATGTTTAAATTGTAAATCTCAAAAACATCAAGGGTTTAAACAAAATTGATTTATTTGTTTAAAAAAGAAAAGAAGCTATCTTCTTCATCATCGACCGATCAAGACCACAACCCTACAAAGGGGCGACTGACCCACAACCGATGTCGACCAATGCTCAAGATTGATCCAGTGTCACCAGCCTTAAAGGGAAAGATAGGTTTGTGTTGGTCTTTCAAATAAGAGAGAGTAAGAGTTTGGGCCACACTCATCTCCAATAAGTGAAAAGTAAAGAACCCTTTAGTTGGTACTAGGGTGAGGAAACTTTGTAACAAGATGATCATGTTTTCAAAATAGTCTGACACTTTTTTAGTGGACCGCCAAGTTAGTTTGAGCAGTGTCAATGACATTATCTTTAGGGCGAGACGTGTAAATCAATCAACATTACCGATTAAAATCTAATATGAAAATATCCACTCTAATTGTGAGTTATTAATATAATTTTTTCTTCACAAGATTAAAAACAAATATTTGTTGGCGTTGAGCGTGAGAAAGCAACAACCACAAAGGAAGATCTAAAGCCAACAAAAAAAGGACATATGAAGAAAAAAAATAGATAAATAACATTGGAGAATTAAGAAAAGAAAGGTTGCTTTTTTTTTTTTTTTTTTTTTTTTTTTTTTTTTTTTCATATAATGAAAGAAGAATAGGTTTTGGGATTGGAGATAAAGAGATTTGACGGGTCATAGAGGTGGGGGCTCGTGATGGCTGAGTAGGTCTTAGAATTAAGCTTGCTCTGGTACTATGTAAACAACAAATAAATTATTATTATGATTCAATGTCTTACATCTCTCAGATAATATGTCTATTTATAATAAGGCTATGTTTGGCGCAAAGTTTTTTTGAGCTTTTTGGGGCGATGAACGATGAGCAATGATCTTTTTGATTTTTAGTGTTCGTTTGGCAAAAGAGCGGTGAGCTTTGCTATTTTTTAGAAAAGCTCATTTTTTCAATGCTTCTTTAAGAAGCTGTGAGCGGTGAGCAATGAGCTTGGGCTACAGCTCACTGCTACTTTTGCCAAACATAGCCTAAATACGGAATACATAGTTTTGACAATGTAATAAACAATATAATCTAAACCTTAAACTTAATGGACCTTAAGCTCACAATCAGGCTAGGGCCAATTGTCGCAACTAATGGGATGTTTGGATTAGCTTATCTTCCATGCTTATAGGCTTATTTGATTTTTGGTTAGCTCACAAGCTCATTTTGTATGGTTTATAAGCTTACTATGTTGAGTTTATAGACTCAAATAAGCCATAGGCCAGAAAATTAACTTGAGATGAAAATTGTAACCTTTTCCAATTTCAAAGAACTCTATAAACTCATAAAACTAGGTAATCCAAACACCTCCAAGGTAAACGAACAATCATTATAACTGGTTTCTAATTTACATCTTTTGTAATCTAATTAAACATTTAAAAAATAAATAAATAATAACACATGGTAAACATATGAGCGTCACGAGTTAAAGGGTCAAAACTAATCAAGAAATATCTCAATTATATCATATACATTTAAGTTAAAAAATCCGTTGCTGAATTTTAAAAAAGTTACTCCATGATCTTAAAATAATTGTCATTTGACAAAATATACACAGTTAATTTTGTTTTTCACTTTTTAACTAGTGTTATTAGACAAGCACAACCCCGATCGACCGAAGACATGACTGTGTCCTCTAACAAGTATGGTTGGCTACATAACCGAATTTTCAATTCGGTTTCAGCGTGTGTTTTCTTTGGATCAAAAGTGTAGATTGGCAGGGACACCTCAACCACGTGTACCATAATGGTACCCATCAACCCTACCCAGCAAAGGTTTGATGCCTGTGAAATACCTCCACCCAATACCCAACCATGTTTGCGGAACGGAATCGAACTCGCGTCCTCTAGTTGGATCAAGACATCACATGGTTGGGCCCAGTCTTCTAAGGTAGTTGGTTGATATCATTAGAGCTTGAAGTCCCCATGTGAGGACTTCCCGATTGGTCACCCAACCCGGTACTACTCTCACATAGTGTTTTCTTTTATTTGTTTTTGTGGGTTATGTTTTTTGTTGTGGTTGCGGTCGCCTTACTACTTGTTTATAGTCAGTGTGTAGTATTAGAGTGAGAAAGCTGAGTTGATGCTGATGTGGTAGGAGTGACCACAGACACTGTTAGCAACTCAGCATTAGTCTTACAGAATGACATTTTTGTTTTTAACTAACTATTTAAAATTTCTTTTGAAAATTGTAAAATCCGTTAACTCTATATATTTTTAGCAGTAAAACAACTTAGGTGCGTTTGGTATGGTTATATGGGAATAGGTTATAAGTTTCATAGTGATTAAAGATGTTTGTTTAATGGGCCATAAATAAAATGAGTATATCATAGGAATAGATTTATTACTCACAAATAGGGATGACAACGGGCGGGTTTAGGGCGGGGCGGCCATCCTCATCCCCAAACCCGATTACCAAAGTTCTCCTCAAACCCGCCCCAATCCCCATCGGGGATCTAATCGGGGCGCCTCGTTGGGGCGTTATTGTCCCACAAACCTGCCCCGTATTAATCGGGGTGTCCTCTTTAGGTACAATTCTAGACCAAAATCGCACAATTTCACATTTATTGTTATTTTTAGACCGTTAGCAATAACGAACCTATTAACAATCAATTACAAACAAGCCATATTAAGTTTTCAACGATAGTATTATGCATAAATAAATAAATAATGATAAATTATACCGCAAAAAATTAAAAACTTAAAAATATAACACTAAAAGAGTTTCTCATTTTTACAAATATTAAAAACTTAACAATATTAGAATAATAATTTTTTTATTACGTAAATACTAACAATATATAAATATAGATATATTTGTATGTGTGTATATATTAATCGGGCGGGGCGGGGCGGGGATACCCCACTTTCCGCCTCAAACCAGATTAAAATCCCCATTTAATCTACAAACCCGCCTCGTAACCCGATTAGCATGCCTCGCCCTGCCTCAATTAGTTCGGGTTTTTTTGCTATCCCTACTCACAAATCTGGTGTCTATGAAATCAATTCCACGGGTCATTTTTTTTTCACCTCAAAATTCAAATATCTATACCCTTTTTCATATCATATGTTGTTATTCATACATAAACAATCGTAATGATACACTTTTTTAATTCCATTGTCATTTTCTACCCATACCAAATCTGATACCCATAGTGATCCGGCAACAAACGAATCGGTATGGATAAAATTGTAGAGTAATGTTAGACATAGGTATGGATAAAATATACTGTTTATAAAACAATTGGTTGAGAGAAGACCGCTGTCAGCTGGCTTGGTATCATACAATCAGCTCGGCTTCCCTCTTTCTTCTTTCCCATCTTCCTCACTCCACCATCACATCCATCCACACATAGTACAAACACAACATAGTAACATACACATGCTAATGCTATGCTATGTTATGTTATGTATG
Organism: Artemisia argyi; assembly: GCA_030686995.1. NCBI lineage: Eukaryota > Viridiplantae > Streptophyta > Magnoliopsida > Asterales > Asteraceae > Artemisia > Artemisia argyi. Next base: position 5,511 of record JARVZY010005536.1, on the reverse strand, counting down.
TCCACTTGTTATGTATGACACGCACATCTTATGTTTAATGTCTATCTTCTTCTTCTTCGTACGACCCACTACTGTTTCGAATAATTATGATATCTCTTTCACCCCTTCTTTATATATTACGTAGTACTTATTAATCCACCTCACTTCATCTCACCACCACATACTATTTTTCCCTTTTTATCTCTTCATTTCAGTCACACAGGTAATTTAGCTTCAATGGTTTTTACTCTACAGTTTCAATGTTGGATCTGTTGTACGTATCTGAATTATGTATTATAAGTTACTCAAAGTTGTTTTTTTATTTTTATTTTTTTTATTTATGTTTTGTGAGTTTGTTTGTTCAGATTATGCTTTCTTGGGTGTGTTTGTTTTGGCTTATATAGTCTGCTTATGGCTTATTTGGTTTTGGGCTTATGTTTCATAAGCTCATTTTTTGTGGCTTATTTTGAAACTTTTTGGCTTATATGATAATAAATTTATTATGACATAATAAACTTATATAAGCCGAAAAGTTTCGAAATAAGCCACAAAAAGTGAGCTTATGAAACATAAGCCCAAAACCAAATAAGCCATATACCGGCTATATAAGCCTAGTTATGTTTGCTAGTTTTGGGTCAGCTAAATTGATTGGTATTGTTCTCCTAATTTCATATTTCTTTTCGGGTACTTTGGTAATCTTAATGCGACAAGGGTTGCTAAGTTTATTGTCATTTATTAAATTATCTACATTTTAGTGATGGGTGATAGTAAATTTAGGCACCTTGTCGTGCATTGGTTAGTAGAGTACCTAACTCGGAACGGAAAAATGAATTTAGAGAACTGCATCAGTTAAATCAGTAATCTTTTTAAGTCTATGGTCTTAGCGTCTGAAGTTGGTGTTAACCGGTCACTTTAAGTTTGACAACCCTCATTGCATCCTAGGCGTATAAGGTCTAATTAATGGTTTGAACTTTGAAGTTGATGTTAACTTTTTTTCTTCTCTTGAATACCACCCTAGGCGTGTAAGGTCTAATTGTGCGCCTGCGGTTTGAAATTGAAGTTGAAGAAAAGACTAGTTAAGTTGAAATCATCATGCCTGAGAGCGGAACAAAATCGCGTTATGTTAACAATGGGAAAGCTGTGGAGCCTGTAAATTCTCACCAATCTGCGTGGTTGACGCATTGGACAGGATCCCGAGTTGAAACTAGTACACATGACCATGTGACTCAGTTTAGTAAAGGTAAAGAAAACGACAATGAATCTAAAAAACAGTTGAGTGTAGTTGAAAAAGCATCTGATAATTTTGGTTATTCCAAAGGGATCAAAGATGTTGATTTGACCATGAGTTTAAAAAAACCCGGTAGTCAATCGTTTCCTTTTTTCAAAATCGGTCAGCAAAGTGGAAGAACCGAAGTAGAAGCACAACCTTTGAATGTAGAAGCTTTATCACATATTCCCACAGAAGAGGTGAAATACCACATGTTTTTTGGCGAGAGCAGCTATTCAAAGGACTGCACCGCGTCGCCATCTTGTCTACCCATGAATCAAAGACCTTACAAGGTCGAAAGTGAAAAGATAGAATTTCCCTCGTTTTTAAGACAAAATAACACCCCCTTATTAAAAAACGACCCGTCTACAAGCACCCAACGATCACCCACGTCTCTTGAAGAACAATACAAAAGAATGCAGAAACATATCGGAATGGGATTCTTTCCAAATCAAACTGCCTCCCCACAACATACCAAATCACGTCCTCCGCATCATGGATCAATCTCATTTCAAAATGTTCCTCAATTTGTTCATGATGTAGAGGAATTAGCAGGCGGTCTCCATACTTTCTCCAGGACGACTCATAGTTTGTTGATCACGAAACAAACTGATGTTAAAGTTTATCAGGAAAGCCAGATCTTTAGAGAGTCGAGGGTATCCACTCAACTTAAAGGGGAAACACTTCGGGAGCTTAACTTCAGCCCCATACATTTTGGTCAGGGTCAACGAGGACCAAAGCTTCAACTGCTAGACTCCTCAGATCATGAATCACAGGACAATGTTGAATCTGTAAAAGCCACTGGAGATGTTCTGAAAAATGAGTCGCCAGCTGATACCGACGCTATGGACACGGAGTCTTCTAAAAATAATAATCTTTCTGGTAACTTTTTTATTGAAGCACATTATTTTGCTCATATTCGTTGCTGCTATTGACTGTTTGTCTGCATAACTTACATATTATAATCTGTTGTTACAGGTGTACATTTGTCCCTGCGAAACAAGGTACCATTACAGCGCCTTCAATCCTCTTGCCTTTCTTTTTCATGATGTTTATGTGATTTCTAGGTGTTCATCTAAGTAGATCAATTTTGGGTGAAGTACCAATGCATGAGTCGATTCAGATTATTTTCTGCATTTTCATACCTTTTGGTAGAGGTGGCAGTTCGACTGTTGTACCTATGACTGAGTTGGTTCTGTTTATGTTCTTATCCTTAACAGGTCAAATAACTAAAGTTAGCTAAAATGGAAAATAGTCAAAATTCACCCGAAAGTGTTCTTTTGATGCATGAAACATTATTAAAGAATTATATTATTGTTAACATACTATGATATTTAGTTATATTTGACAAAAAAATTAGTTATAAGACAATAATTTTTAACAAAAAGGTATTTTTGGTCAAACCAACGGACTCTGAAATTTACTGTTTCGACCCAAACCCATTACCTAACTCACCCTTTTTGCCATCTTTACTTTTGGGAGAAGCGTTGTTACTTAAAGAATGTACAATCTGACAGCCGCGATATTATAGTCAAAGTAACATAGATATGAAAATTTACTAGCAGTATGCATTTATTGAACTGTTACCTTGTTACCAACACTTCCAGGAAATCATGGAGGAATCAAGTTTACCCCATCTACCTCCAATTGACACACGCAGAAAAGGTAAGATTGAACTACCTGATATTAACCTGGAAGTTTCCGATGTACCAGCTGCATCAAACTCAATCGAGAAAGCTGAGCCATGCCCATCAAGAACACAAAGTTTGGACATGAACGCGCTACAATTTAATGTCGACAACACAAGTCACTCAAACTCGAACGAATGTGCTAATAGTAAAATGGGTTCAGACCCAGGTAGCAGATGGATTAAACGTCTCAAATTAACCGCTTCAAGTAATCTTGCTATCGGAACTAAAACCTCTAAGTTAGCAGAACCATCGTCTCATGGTAAAAAGCTAGCAGAACCATCGTCTCATGGTAAACTGAAAGATAAATGTCATGGTAAAGAGTCAGAAGCTTTAATGGCTGAATCATGTTCAGTTGATACAAATACAAAGCGGGATTGTAAAGACATAACACTTTCACATTCTTGGATTCAAAGATGGAGCCACAACCAAAATCGGAAAAATACCGAGATTGTGGAAACTGACAAACCGGAGGATTCAAAATTCACAACGGATGAGCTTCAGAAAAAGCAGTTTCCGAGCATTGCTGCAATGGCGTTAATGGGTAAGGCCATGACGGGGTTTCAACAGTGTAAGTTCCAGAAAAAGGAATCATTTGTTGTTTGGAATACCAAGGCTTTTGAATAGGGGTAGATCGAAGTACGCTGGATATATAAGTGTATAACAAGTTCAGTTTTGTTGCCAGGAATCAAAGATCGTTGTTGATCTATGTGTCTTATTTAATTCGGAGTGTATTTGGTGTCTAACCGTTAACTTGATTATGATTATTATTAGTGTGGGTGTTATTGTGAAATAACAGTTTGCTTTCATTATATGATTGCATGTTTTCATGGTCATCACTGGATTTTCCAGGTTTTTGTAGAACACGTAAATATAGGTTATCTAATTCTTGACTTCCGGTTTATAGTGTTTTTGGTCTGTCATTCATGGAAACTGTCGAACATCAGAGGGACGGTATAGATGCTAACAAATAGTCAATAATTGTGTCGTATTGTATATTATTCTGTTACATGTAAAGGACCATATGTCGGACATCGAGTTCACACTTGTTCAACTGAGATAGCATGTGCCGCATATTCGCTCGTTTAAAATAAAGTTATGTAAAATCTTGTGAAGGCAGTGACTTATATGGACCAAGCTAGCTAGACAAAATGTGTCATAGACTAGGCTTAAAGAATGAATTTACACTCTGCCAATAATGTCATTTCGTTTGTCATGAGCATGGATCGAGTCATTGATGGTGCAACTCCACTGTGTATTGGATGTGAATCTGGGTGGTATGTTAAAGACCAAAGGTGCAATTTGTGTGCAAATCATCTTCTGTATTACAATGTTTACTTTGCCGAACGTGCAACTTCGACTGCGTGATTTCAAAACAACTTGGCTAAGCCAAAATTGTCCTTGAACAATATCTTCGAGCTAAATGTCTTGAGTCATACCTCTAAGTCACTTGAACCAGTTCTAACTAGTTCATTGACAACAAGACTTAGGTGTTGGATATGTGAACTGAATTATACAGCACCTAGTTTTCAGTATCAAAGAGTCATAACAAACACAAGATCCGTTGTAGTCTAGTTGGTTAGGATACTCGGCTCTCACCCGAGAGACCCGGGTTCAAGTCCCGGCAACGGAATCATTTTTTATTATTTCGAGATTGAACTTTTTCACAACATTTTCCAAAAAGTTGCCAAATCCAGCCCCTTAAGTTTTTGTTTCATCCCATATCGAAGTGCTATTTACATTTCTTGTAGATTTATAATGATTCCAAGTAATTTGCGTGTCGTATACATCACATTTCTTATTAAAAAGTGGTACTTGCTAGTAATTTGAGAACCAGTCTACAAAACCAAATTTGCCTTTTAACAAGATCTCGAGTCTTGCTAGTGACTTCAGTCACACCTTCAAGTCATTGTTACCTAAATCAATGACAACAATGCTGTTGACATGGGTTCATCATGTATATGTTCATGATAAAGCAGAAGTTTGTAGTTTAGCCTCATAATCTTATGTAATGAACGTATATCAATTGGTGGTCGTTTTGTAGTATTAGTTGATAAGCATAATGCGGCGAAAAAAAAAAAATAAAATAAAAAATAATAATAATAATAATAATTTAGGGGCTGGATGTGGCAAAACGCTTTAAAGGAAAAAAGATATTCCGTTGCCGGGACTTGAACCCGGGTCTCTCGGGTGAGAGCCGAGTATCCTAACCAACTAGACTACAACGGATCTTATGTTTTGATTGTTAGTTAATTTATATAAACTAACAAACAACAGTTGTGTCAAAATGTATGAGTCTACTATGAGATATGAACTTTAACTATTTTTACTGTGTAGTCATTAAGTTAAAAAAAAAAAAAAAAAAAACAAACAAACTATGTAATCATTACTTGGTGCTACAAATATCTGACTTTGTAAGTTGTAAGCACCAAAGAACATAAAAAGATCTAAAGAAAAACATCAAGAAAAAGAAGAGAATTCAATGAAAAGTTTCTAGAGAGAAAAAAACTTGTTTTACTTATGTTTTACAATGACTTGATACATGCTATTTATATTGTAAATCGAGTATATAACTTA
>JARVZY010005535.1:0-29608 GCA_030686995.1 Artemisia argyi | reverse complement strand
CTTTGTGTTTGCTTAGATCTAATGAAACCTAGATATTGATTATGTGTTGATTACTTGTTTATTCTTGTTCTTGGATGAATGATTTTATATGTTAGGCTTAAGAAAACTGGCAGATCTCCAAATGGTAACATGCTTGAACGTCTTAAGAAACATGAACCGAGGCGTACTAGGTCTTTATTGGTTGTATTTAATGCATGAGCCACTGTTTACAATCCCTATAGTTGTGCTGGGTCATGGTGTAGGAGGAGATAAGAGCTCATAGAATTGGGGAGTTATGTATGCCACCCCATGAATGGTATTAAGGAATACGATCCGTCATCCATGCAATTATAACAAGTAATTAACATGTAAAAGATATCTAGGGAGTAATGAAGTCTAAGTAAACAAATTTTCTCCAATTACTGCTCACAACCTTAGTATAAATTTCATTTTTAGTATTTTATTTTGATTGCATCTTAGCTTTGGGTTAGTTGAATAGCAACTAATTCCGCCCACTCTTTCAAAACCCGAGATTTTACTTGCTTTCATAAAAACATAAAAAGACAAAAATAATCATCCCTCACCTTTAGAACTAGTAATTAGGCTTTCTAATCCTAGCGACACTATTCCTAAGCTGAACGATCAATCCCCCGGTACTTGTCACTATACTATACTATAACGATAAGGTACACTGCCTGGTGGGGGTTGTAAGCTTCTCGAGATCCCTCGAGAGGTAAAGCCTGTTGCGATTCCCACGCATCACTTATATTCTGTTTGATCACATGGGTAATCTGTATGAATCACAAAGGATTAGTCAAAGAATCACATGGGTTTCAGTATGAATCTCAAGGGATTCATTGTGAATCCTATGGGATTCTTTGGTACATCACATGAGATTCAGTATGAACTTTTTTTCAAAATTTCTGTCCAGAAAAATTTCACGGGTTTCGTAAAGAAATCCCACGGGATTCGTAAAAAGACGATTTTTTTTTTTCAAAATTTTCATCCAGAAATATCTCACGGGATTCGTAAAAAAACCCATGGGATTCGTAAAAAACTCACTTGTGATTTGTTATTTTTTAAAAATCACAAGTGATTTGTGAAAAAGAGAATCACTGTTTTATACTTTTATGAAATCCCATTGGATTCTGTATAAATCCAATGAGATTCTGTATGAATCTCAAGGGATTCATTGTGAATCCCATTGTGAATCAAAAGCATTAATAAATAGTTTATGATACATTTTTTTTCAATACTACTAAAAAGGAATCTTTAAAACTGTATAATAGATTGACAACAAAATAATCAACCACTCGTAAGTCCTAACACAGCTCAAAATTAGTACGAAGTACATTATAAATGGGATTCTGTATAAATCCCATAAAATTCTGTATAAATCCCACGGGATTCTTAAATAAATCACTTGTGATTTGTTTGTTTTAAAAAATCACAAAGTGATTTGTAAAAATGAGTAAATCACTGTTTTTGAGTTTCATACTTTTATGTCACAGCTTTTTAAGGGTAGATGTTTTTTATATGATTGTTGAAATGAGCTATTGAAATCTATTTATTAAAAAGTTGTATGTTGTTATACAGAATCCCATGTGATTCTCTCTCACATGGGTAATCTTTATGGATTACAGGTGATTCATCAAATAATCTCATGAGATTCTGTATGGATCACATACGATTCTATATGAATCCCAAGGGATCAGAGAGAATCATATGAGATTTTGTATAAATCCCATGGGATTTTCATTTTGCCTTATATAAACTGGAAGTATAATATCACTTGAGATTCTGTATGAATCTCAAAGGATTCTGTATGAAATCACATGGGATTCTGTATTATTTATGTTGTCGATAAATCACAAAGGATTTTGTACGAAATCACATGCGATTAGGGATGAATCTCTAGGGATTCATCAAAGAATCCCATGGGATTCTGTATGAATCACAAAGGATTCATCAAAGAATCACATGGGATTCTGTATGACACCACCACATGGCACCACACTGTACCTAGCGCTCTTAGAAACAATTGTCATTTTACTGAAACACTTTAGTGCATTGTACTGAGATTTAGCATGTAAATATAAAAGTTTGATGTCAAAAGTACCTAGTAATAATAATAAAGTGATAAAATAATACTTTATAAATAAAATAGTAAAGTACCAATAGTAAAATTACATATGAAATACTCACGTGACAAAAGAATTTCATGGGATTCTGTATGGATCACAAGAGATTCTGTATGGATAACATGGAATTCTAAATGAATCACAAGGGATCAGAGAGAATCACATGGGATTCTGTATAAATCCCATGAGATTCTGTATAAATCCCATGGGATTCTATATGAATCTCAAGGGATTCATTGTAAATCTTGTGAGATTCTTTCGTGCATTACATGTGATTTTTTTAGTATTTTAGTATATAACAAACATTATACACAATATTAAAAAAAACTAACAAAAAAAAAGTTTGAGTTATAAAAGGAAAAATAGAATCAAACAATATCTTTGCACCTAATTTTTTTGTCTTCCAAAAAAATATTACACAACATTCAAAATGGCTCAAATAAATATTGTATACTAAAAACACATTGTACATCGAATATGTTTGATACCTTGTGGCTATAAATATTGCATACTAAAAACTGATTTGTTTAGTTATTGTATACTGTACATTACACTTCTTTTTCTATATATAACCACATTATTGTATTTTGTAACACAACTTTGAAGTTTAAACAACCTAATGAAGTACTTTAAAAATTGGTAAAAGAAAATTTGTAATATAAAACACCCCACGTGACTTCACAGCAAACTAAGAAAAGCAATAAAACAAGGTGTCTTTCTCTCTCTAACACAAGACCAGTCAAAATCATTACTGTATCACTTCATCTTCCTCATCAAAAGGCATCTCATCGGAAAATTGCAACTTATACATGCTTCGCCAGTTTACCTAACAATAACAAAATTATCACAACTAACTTAATCTCAAACCCTAACTAACTTAACTAACTCACAGTAATGAATCTAGAAGGATCAGGTATCCACGGCTCAACTAAAGCAGCCACATGGAAGATGACGTGGCAGCCGGAACAAGCTGCGAGGAGTGAGTCGTGGTCAGTGATGTCACGATAGGCGACTTCGAGAGAGGGTGAGGGAGGAGGTAGAGAGGTGAGATTGCTGGCGCGTCAGACGAACGCGCAGACGGTGTGGTTGTGGTTGAGGAGCCGATTGGACCAGGAAGTTGATGACGTGGAGGATGAAATGGAGGAGATCGAAGTCGCCGGAAAACTGTGGTGAGAGAAAATGAGAGTGTGTGTGAGAGAGATTAAGAAATGAAATGAAATGAGTAACTGAGGGTTGTACCGACCCTTTGTTAGTATTTAGTGATATTACAAACATGCCCTTCCGTAGTTAACTATATTAAAATAACAATTAAACTGCACCATTAGATTTAAAAGGAATGGATGGTTGAGATCAAGGGATATGTTCTTTAGAAAATCTTGTTTCGTATTAAACTTTTGTCATTTGAAAATATAGACCTCAAAGGTGCAAAAATTTGAAAGCAATGCGTCTATACATTCTTTGGGTTATCCAAACTTAGAGCATCCGCAGCAGTAACGTGGAAGGGTACGTTAAGGCCCCTTTAACGCACGTTAAGGTGCGTGATGTGCGTTTTATTAATACAAGTTTTAAAATTTATAAACACGATTTATCCGATTATTTATTTAGCACATACGAGCAAGTATACTCGTCCGATGTAGTAAAGGTGGGTAAGTCGAGGTCGTCCCAAGAGACTTTATAGTTTTAGTAATAAGAAAAACGTTTGTTAAATAAGGGTTTTCAATCCAAATTTATGTAAATATCAATTTAAAAGAAACTCAATAAGAACTAAACATATACTTGTGTATAATTCCTTGATTGGTAATTAGGAGTATCATGACAATTTAAGTATAAAGTTTGGTGTAAAACTTGTTATGATGCACAACTAAAAATGAGTAGTTATACAATCTATGATGTATGTCATGTTTTAACTACCACTAAGAATTCTATCACCTAAATGACTCCTTTCGGACATATCAAATGAGTATGACAATTCTATAATCACATGGTTGTTTTGAAAATCAATTATTTTCTTATGAATTCCTACGAATCCTTTCGGTCCTTTTTCGTGATGAAATCTTCTCAAATCCATTTTAATAAGTAAATAAGATGGGTGTCAAGCATCATATTCCATACTAATTCGTGCACTAATGTTTTGGAATAAAAACAAGTTGAAACTCCTTTCGGACCTATTTTTCCAAAGATTGTTTTTACCAACAAATTAAGCAAGATTAGATGTTACTTCAACAAACTCATAAAATAGATATGTTTTCATGCATCACCTTTTTTTTATAAAAGAATACTCCGTAACCAATCACATCATACACACAAGTATATCACAAATTACTCCATCACAATCATATTAAAACACAAGTAAATAAGAAAACTTTCATTAGACTCAAAGTAACAATTGTTCATTATAAGTATCAAGGTATACCTAGCTTGAGAATTACAATGAATAAACTTGTGGAACTATAGCAACCACACTCCTCCAATTGTTCACTAACGTAAGTAAACAACTCCAAACTCGAACCAAGGCTTGAGACTCGAACTCAACACTTTTTGGACGTTTTCACAACACTTAGTAAACTTTCAGGCAATATAAGATGAACTAACAATATTTGGTGTAACACTTAGTTAGATATTTGATGGTACATGTAATCTAGACCCTAAGTAGTCATTAGTAGTCATTATATAGCATAATAACACTTATCCTCCAAGTAAAAACGTTCCTCTTGAGTTATTAAACAGAAATGATCAGCCACAAATGATTATGGGGAGTGAATTCGTCCATAAATGCAAGACTTGTAACAGCAGTCACCTCCATCCGATCGGTTTCTCTCCATCCGATCGGATGGCACTTCTTGAGAATACTCCAACCGAATCGGATGCGGGTTGCATCCGATCGGTTGGACACTGTCTAGAAACTATTCTTTTGTCTTTTCTTTGTCGTTTTACGTTGCATGCATTGTCTTTCTTCGTGGCATGACTTTATTCATTAGAACTTGATATTTCCTTGATAAATATGTGTAGAAGACTTGTCCTTATCAAATCCTTTTGTCCATGCGTCGTTTCTTTCTTTCTTGATCTTCTTGAAACTCTCCAAATGTGCATGATCACTTCATTTCTTCATCTTTTAATCATTTTTACCTGTTTTTGGCTATATTTGCATGCATAAACACTTTTTCACGATTAAGTAACAAATATATACAAATATGACCAATTTCCATGCTTAAAACAAACAATAACGCGACTAAAAACATGTTAATTTTGAGCGTTATCAGTGCGTTAGTTGATGCACGATCTCGCGTTAAACCGGCGTTAACGCCACGTTAAGGCATAGAAAGTAAAAAAAAATTCATTTCGCCCCCCTCCCCCCCCCCCCCCCCCATGATTGAAGATGATACATAAATTGCAGTGTGTGTTCTTGTGTGTGTTTTGCTGTTCGTGTGTGTGCAGTGTGTGCGTGTGCAGTGTGTGTGTGTAGTGTGAAGAAGATGATAACATAAAGTGAATTTGCAGTTTGGTCCCTGTGGTATTTTGGTGTTTACAATTTAGTCCCTGTGGTTATAAAAGCAGTTTTTTTTTTTTTTTTTTTTTTTTTTTCGTAATGTTTTTTTTTATTGCTTAATGTCTTTTTTTTTTCGTAAGGTATTTTTTTAGTGCGTATTGTAATATATTTTAAAAATGAATTTTATTGTTTTTAATAAATGAAGTATTAGTTTTAGTTTAGGGTTGAATTTGAAAATATATGAAAAGTTGAGTTAAAGTGAGTTAAGGTTGAGTTATTGTTGTGGGTGTTTTTTTGTGAGTTAAAGTTAAAGTGTTAAAGCTGATGTGCCGCTGATGTAGCGCTGAGTTAAGTTATAACGTGAGTTACTGATATGGATGCTCTTATAAAAATTAAATGGCATACAAAATGGCATACAGTTTCTTATATCCTAAGATTTCTCCGTTTTATTTGAAAAGTACATGGTGCTTCCAAAGTGTTGTTGCCCTCAAGTTATCGATAACTCAGAAAACAAATTTTATTTATACATTAAAAAAAATTAATGGCTTGGGCCATGTCTATAGTCAGATAATACATTCTTGTTCATAACATAAAATGATGAAATCTTCGTCATGTTACCACATAAACTAAAAAACGAAACAAGGTGGTGGTCGACACAGGTCGACACAAATTTATTTAAAAAAACTTTGTTAAAAAGCATACGAAGAAAACGAAATAAATAAACATGATAAATATAAAGAATGTCCAAGAATTCAATCAACAAATATATGAGATCAAAATGATTAGGACCCTAGCTAAACTCTTCTAGCTCGGAATCGACCTATTAGTCGACATGTTCTGAGTCCGAATTACTTTCTTGAGCCTTCAAACATCTCCATGTATAGTCGAATTCAAATTCGAGCCTCAAACCTTTTATAACTTATCCTAAACTTTACTTATCGATCTTCTTAAATTCATCGTCATCATCAATGGTTTTACAAGGATCATCCTATAAATTTAACATCATATTCACGGCGAAATGGAGTTCGATGATCCAAAACTAGTGTCTCTTGTATACCTAAGTTGTAACGAAACTTGTCTCTCCATTCTCAATTGTCGATAAAAATTCTCTATAAACATATCCGCCCTCTTATCAATATCATCTTCTTGAGGAAAACTCCTTGTTCTTTCTACACGAAAGCTTTTCGTGCTCTTCAACTCACGAGCACAGGAACCCGAATCACAAACAACCTCCAAATTACCATCTTCGTCTTCCAGTTCATCATCAGATGATGATGACACGATCATGGTCAACCCTAATTTTTCATTAAAGCTCGAGAGCCGTCTTCTACCAACACCACCACCCTTAAAGGATGATACAATTCGCCACTTGTTTATATTCGAGTTCATGAGAAATGTGACCTTCTTGACGACATTCTTTAGCTTGTTTAGCAAGTACCATCTATTGTTGCTATTGTGTTGATTCGACATGGTTTAAGATTTTTGATTGAATAAAAGAATTTAGATGAAAATGAAATGTGTTTGTTGAAGTATGTTATAGAAGTTGATGGGATTGTAGTTTTGTTTCGTGCTAGGAATTTTATGCAAGTTTTATAAGTTAATGAAATTGATGTAAGATATACTAATATATAAAGCGTGGGGAATAAGGTAAACAAAGTGACGTGTGACAGCTTGTACTACAAGAGACGCGGATTAACGCACGTTGTAAACTAGCTTAAGTAATCAAAATTCAAAATTATATGAAGACCAAAATGTGTGTGCATGCAAGTCTTTATAACAAATACGTAAATTTATGAGTGTTTCTTTTTTGTACGTGTAAGTTGTTGATTTGATCTGATCGTACGTATTTATACGTATGCATATTTCATGTTTATCAACATTCAATTTGTTGAAAAGGTAAACTTCACAGTTTTGAATATTATTCATGTGTTGAGTATGTCAAAATTATGTGTACAATTATCTAAATAATAATAGTTACCAACGACCATAACAAAGGATAAAGTTCCAACTTCTCGAATACAAAAGTTTAAAACCTCAACTTGGGGCTCAAGATTGGAAATGACGAGGTAATACTAGTTTGAAATAAAATGGCTGTGACATTCTGACATTTTAATATAAAAAATCGATTAACAGTTGCCATAGTATAGATTAATACGTAAGTGTTTTAAACTTTTAATTTAATAGGGGTAAGATTAATATATAAGTGGGTTCAATTATATATAGTGAACATGGGTCTATTAATGACATATATAAAGAGAATCTGGATTCATCGAGAATGATTAAATCATCCTCAATTTAAAAGGATACTTAAAAACAATATATTTTTAGCTTCGATTCAAATTTTTTAAGCGTATAACTTATTTTAATGTGCTTTAAATCTAAAATGTATAAACAAAAAATTGAATCTATGCTAAAATTTCACGGTTTTGGATATAATAACAATTGTGAATCATCTGTACAAATTTAATAAATCATTACTATAACTTTATTTTTACAAAGATTTGTGAATTAAATTTATGATTTATAGGTTCGATTCACTATTAATTGATATATACTTACTAGTGAATCAAGTTTTTTTTTTATTGATAATGAAAAAATAATAATAATAAATTAAATGATACTACGGTTCCTTCTATGATATGATTCTCAATTATGATCATTTTGATATTTACTCCTAAAACGACTAGGGAAAATATATGCGTCTGTTTTAAACATATGAATACTTTTATTGGGTAATTAAGAAGCCGAGAGTTCGGGTCCTCAAATGAGGACAAATATACCACATCAACGAGACGTTGCGAAACAACATCTTGAACGATTATCTTGGCAACACAAACATGCTACCTAAAAACCCGATGGAGTAATTTTAGGCGAATGTATCAAATGAGTTTTGCAAATAGTCAATGATATTACTAAATGTTGATTCTATTCGTTAATATCGTTGGCGTCATAGCACCATCTTATTAGAGCAACTTAACCTTCCTTTCTTCATCTTCTTAAAACTAAAAAACACACAAACCCTTTTTAATAGGGGTGAGCAAAAAAAACTGAAACCGAACCGAAAACCGGAAAAATCGAACCGAAAAAACCGACCGAAACTAAAAACCGATGGTTCGGTTTTCACTTTTCCAAAAACCAAAAAATTCGGTTCGGTTTCGATTTTTGTATAAAAATCGAACCGAACCGCTTCTATTATATAATAGTATATCTATGTATTCTAATAAAATGCACTTTTGTACCACTCCTTTAAGCTTATTAAAATTCAAAGCGCTGACGTGTGTTACCGTATATATACCGTTTGTACAACACCACAATGCACCCTTTTGTAATGGTCGACATAAGGAAGAAGTCATACACTCCAATCTTCAGTTACCTTCAGGAGCATTTAATCACACAACCCTTTCCAAAAATCTTATACGCTCCTCCATTACAAGCTTCTCCTACACTATTCTTAATTCAAATCAACCGATGGAGTTTCAGATCACCATTAAATGTCAATCACCAATTAATGTCACCCATTCAAAATTATATATCTACCTTTTTGTTTCAATTGATCCCACTATTACTTTCAATTCAATATTAGTTTCAATTTCATCAAATAAATTAGATTTTTAATTGATGTTGCTTCTATATAGATGCTTAACATTCATCTCATTTATCTCATTCAAATCCATCTGTTAAAATCAATCACATGTTTTTCCGATTTAGTTGTAGAATGTTTATGATTTGTTTGTTTATGTGCAGGTTTTCATGTTTCAGTTTGAGTCGCATGGTTAGATTCAATCTATGATTATGGAAGTGAATTCTATGTTGTCCACACCGAACAATTGGTAAGTAATAGTGTAATTCCATCTCTCTTACCGATTCAAACACACCATCCTTCATTGGTATTTTTGTAAAGTAATAATTGTTAAAAGCTTCATTTGCAGTACTAATTTGAAACGCTTCTTAACCAATGCATCACCGGATCTGTAAATTTGGATGTTTTTTTTTGTCATTCTAACAATTCAGGTCAGTTTTAATTGTGTTTTTTATGTTTTTTTTATGTTATCATTGCTTCTGTAAAGGTTTTTCGAATCCAGTCAATTTATAATTTCATCCTATGTGTTAAAATTCAATTGATTGTTTTTTAGTTTTCGCTTTGATTTTTACCCTTATATATCTACAAACTACACAATCTACGTGTGGTTGATCCTATTTGTATGTCATTTTGGTTGTATATGCATATTAAGTGTTCGATGTAATGTTGGAATGACAACTTGTGTTTTATTATTTGTTATATTTTCAGGAAAATAAACTATAGAATTATGTTGAAAGGATGAAGTTGGTTACAAGCCATTTTTCCACGCTGAGATGTAAGTGAAGGATAGCCAAAACAATGACCAAAAGAAAAATAAATGCAGGTTTTTGTATTTAAAAGGTAAATGATATAGCTCTTCAATTTAAATTTAGGACAGTTCGGAGTAGTCTTCTTTCGATTAATCATTTTGTTCACATGGCTTTTTTTATTATTTCCTTTACAGGTTTTGGTTTAGGATTTGTGACCTGGGAAAATATCTTTGGTTGATTTATAAGCATATCAGTGCGGGGTAAGTTCAATTTATGTTTATTGATGATAATTATGTAATGCAAAGTATGTTTGAAGGCAATCCTTGCTCATGTGAAGAAACTTGGATCAATTCTATTCATTGCGGCTCTAATTTGTTTTTTCTAATTTTATTGGCAGCTTATTTGATTTTGGTATAAATACATCACTATGATCAACCATAACTTCAGTGAGTAATAGTTTAGTCCTTTCTAAGAACAATGAATTATTGTTTATATATTTGATGAATATGCTTCTTTATGTTACTTTATGCAGCTAGAGTAGTAAAAGACCGCGCATCAGGTTTGTCAAAATGGTTCTTCATTAGAAGGCGCTGTTAACAGTATACAGGGCATGTATGGCAAGGTAACTAATATGTGCACTATCAAACTTTATAGAACTAAAAGTGGCTCTTTTCGATACTACAACCTAAGTTTGTGTATTGAGTCCGTCACAATCGATTAATACTTTTGATTTTTTTGACTCTTCAAATTGAAACAGCTAAATATTTGATTTTTTTTGTGTATTTTTGTACCGGATACAATATTGTTTCGTTTTGAGATTTAGTCAAACGTGTTTAAATCACCATTGTTGTTCTGTCTTTTTTTACTTCCTAAAATTATGTTAAAATATTATTGTATATGTCTCTTGCAGACTTTATAGATCAAAGGAAGAAAGATGGTGCATAGCTTAAGGCACCTTTAGTGTTACTACTTCATGGAGCAAGATGACATATCTAAAACATTTTAGGTTACTTAGATACTTTTTTTTTTTTAATTTACAAAACGATTTGTGTTATGTTAAATGATTTCAGGTTATAAGTTATTCTATGAGGGGTTGTGTCCTATTGAATCCAAAGGAAACAAAACAAACTTCCTCGGATGAGAAGGTAGCGAGTGATTTGATGGAAGTTATAATGTAGGGTACACAAGCTCAACATGCTTAGGTTGGTGTTTCTTTCAGTAAACCACACTTACATGCTTATAAATGAATGGGAAGATTCGGATTATATATTAAATCTAAACAGGTAACAGATAGGACATTTGGGCTACAAAAGTAAAAAAAAAAAAAAAAAGAAAAAAAAAATCATTTTGGTCGAACTTAAATCCACTTAATTAGTGCATTTTTGTTGCTTAAAATCTTCTAAATAGTTTTATTTATTTCTAAGACCAGTTTCTAAATTTCATTTTACAAAATTGGTGAAACAAAATAAAAAGATTGGTCCTCTGAATTGTGAAATTTTTAATATGTGATTGGTTATGTATGTTGTATCAAGACATCTCAAGTTTCTATAACACGTATAGTAATAACTGAAATCTAAAAGCGCATATGGGTGTGGCATAATTTCTTATTAAAGGTTGTTAATTAAACTGATTATCTCCTTGCTAACTTCGACTTATTTAATTTTGCATATATCTTAAGGACCGGTCAACTCATAGGTACATTCTCAGTATATTTATTTTAGTTCCTATATCTGTTGAAAGTATTAGGGGTCACTTTTAAGCTTCCACGGTTATATAACATATATAAGAGCATGGGAACCGTGAAATCCTTTCCGCATAGTTTGGACAAATTTTTTCCACCTTTTTGCAGCTACAACAGTTACAACAGATGGGAAAATGGGCAGGGTGAGTAACAGGCTGGGTTAAAATGGATAGTTTTATATGGGTTCAAAATAATTGGCGGGCCAAATATTATTACATGAATTATAAAATTTTAATAATAATATTTAATTTCCTAAATAAAATAAAATTGCAAAGACTTATTGCGTGTTTATAGGGTACACCATTGCTTCGTACCCTAAAACCATTGAAATCGGTAGAGTTCATAGTGAGTATAATGCTAATTGGTTTTTACCCGTAAGGCCTTAACATGGTATTAATTTTTGAAAGGTCTATTGTGAGTTAAATCCCTCTTTAGTTGGCTAACTGGCCTCCGATGGGGTTGGTTATATTTATATGAACTTTATAGCTATACGAGTTGGTGAATAAGTACTAATCAGGTGGGAATTAGCAGGTACATGAAATGTTGGGGAACTAGATGGTTGCAAAAAGAAGTCAGATTGCTGTGTTCTTGCAATGGACCATCCCGCCATTGGTGTTGGTAATGCAGGTCTATCTGTTCTATCAGTCTCAGAAATGGGTGTTTGTTACTTCGGATGAGTTTGAGCATAGAACACTGGAATTCCTTATTTGTATTGTTTTTAAAGGGTTCTGGAATTTTTATAGAACCCATACGTAGCAATAATGGATCCATGTGGTTCGAGCACTGGATCAACGATATCAGTTGGATCCTTGGAGTGCCAACTCAATTATCGGGGTCAAACCTACTATAGTCTCACAAGCCGATCAGGAGTCGTTCCCATTATCTGTAGACAAGGCACTTTTTCCTGTAAATTTTGAATCATAAGTCAATTAAGGTTAATTTTTTTTTTATCTAATTCTCAATCAGTCTTTCATTTAAAATTTGATGCTTTTATGTCCGAGTGATAGTTTTTCTTTTATTTTTGCAGGTTCAATTCATTAAAAGCATCAATAATTTGTTTATTTAAAAGAACCGTTCTTTTTATCTTTATGTGCGGTTGAGGTTAACATAGTTCTTGTATGAGCTCTAATTGTGTAAGTTTTAATATATCTTCTTTTTTATTAGTTCAATGTGTTAATTTGCTGCTTCTCAAATTTACATTGATTATTAATTTTTATAGGTTATTTTGATATGGATGCTCGAATAATGTCTGCAGAAGTTGATCTGATAAAGACGTATATGGAAAAAGAAAGGAGTATCTCATCTCAAATGGAGATTAAGTATGCACGATTGGAAAAAGAACTTGCGGAAAAAATGAAGGAAGTCAAGGTTCAGACTTCAGATGGCCGTTAATGCAAATGGTGAATTAAAATTTTAAAGAGGTATTAGTATTATCATATATATTCACTTGTCATGGAGTATTATAAATATAGCATTGTTATAGTTTGCTGTCGAGCAGTTTAAGTCTTTTCATCCCAAACTAGCCGGATTTGAACATCCCAAACATATTATAAAGTCTTTTCATCCCAAAAATATTCTGCTCTCAGTTATCAGGTAATATTTGTTTCACACCAGCAGTAGCCTTACAAACTAAATTAAAGGACTTTACTTTTACTGAACAAACTATTAGTGTGCTTCTTTTCTCATAAAAAATGTCTATGCGGGTCAATTTGCTCCATACTCTAATAAAACACAAAATATAACAAACAACATTAGATTATCCAGCTATTACAACATAGAAGCTATTGTAGAATGGTAAAAGCATATTCAAAAACTGTCTTCTTGATTTGTTTCACTATAGTTGATTATTTGATTCCGTGTATTTAGTGTCACATCATCCAAATACTTATTGTGTTATCATGGTATCAACTGCAAGTACACATTTCCTTATGAATGGATCAATTTCTTTGGTGGTCGTTAATTAGTTTATAATATATACCCATTTTTTAATTCATTTTCTTTTCCAAGAAATAACTTTTAGTTGGAAACGATGCTTAAAAGCAACAATAGATTACCATGGATTCAGACACCGCAAGTGTAACAAGGCTACAATTGGTATAGAGGTTCATTTCATTGTTGTGGGAAATGTATAAGGTGAGCACCACTGCACATTATTCATTAAGGGTCACGCTTTGACTAATTGGCCTCAATCCTCCTCCATATTACATTAAGGGGAGTGCACCGCTTAAAGTCAATTATGTGGTCTCAACTTTCGTCTAGAATAAACATTGCTGCCATTTTTAGCTTACCTTTAGTATCCCAAACATAAAAACCCTTTATCCCATGACAAGTTCACATGGCTCACTCTTTATTTGTCCCATGGATCTTTTCCCTTTTTAGTAGCTTTCAAGTTTACAAGAGTTATATGGTCATTGTGAAGTTATGCTACTGAAAGTTTGGTAACTTGAAGCTTATTACTACAAGAAAGAGGCAAAATATGAAAACTTATACAGGTTTTTTGTTGTTTGAAAATTAATACATTTCATGTGTTATAACATTTGAGAACACATTTTTAACATCACATACCTAATATTCATGTGCTTTTGTTAGAAAAAACAGTATGTATAAGCCTGTCATTGCTACTCGAGTCACCATAAGAGTCTTTTAGAAACAAAGTAACTTTGATGTTTATGATAATTGCTTCTATATTGTATTGATGATTTAAAATTTTGTATCAAAAATGTGTGAATGTAGTTAACTTTGGTGAGGATTTGACTTTGGTTAAACAAGTTTAAGTTGTGTTGATATGAAACACTCTTTTCCAAATGAGCAGGTTAGTTAATGGATGGCTTGCTTTACAGGTGAAGAAATGTAATTTTTTTGGAGTGCAGCAAGGATATAAGGAGCATAAAGTCATCCAGGTTAGCGTTCTTTTTATCAAAAAGATTATGGTTTTATAGCTTCTTTGGAAGTTAGAATAAATATTGACATCACCACATGTGGGGTTTTCAATCGGGTTGGTTAGGGGTCTTATCTGATTGCCAAAAAATAAAATAAAAATCCCGCAACCCGACCCTATAAGGAATCGGGTTATTGGGGCTGGTCTATTGGGTTGGATCTAAATAGAAGCTGTAAGCCGACCAAAAAAAACAAAAAAAAACTAGGAGTAACAAACACAAGCACAAGTAGAATGTATTAAGCAAAAGAATACCATAGCCAAAAACCAATTCAATCCGGTTACAAATATCATGGTAGTAAATAATAACCAAATAACTAAGTACTAAAATCCAAAAATATGTCAGTAGCTAAATTCCTTTCAATTCAAAATGTGGCTCTTAAAAACTTCACACTTGCTCAAAATAGGATGTTACTATGTTATGTGTGACATTTTTTGAAAACAGTTTTTTGGCAGGTGAAGGGTTGAATAATTGGTTAAAGTGTGTCCGTGTTAAACAAATGAAACTCTAATGCAGGTTATTACGGGTCATAGGTTTCCTTAAAGGTTGTAATACTAATATTAAACAGAGGCTACAAGTTCTTTCATGTGTTGTCTATTTTCTACATTGCCGGCATATGCTGTAAAAGATGAATGCTTGATGGGTTGAGTGATGGATTTAAAAGTTTTAAGTAAAATGGAATTGCTTTTAGTTGAACTATTTGTACTTTTTTTGTTCGTTTGTTTTTGTTTTTATGAATTATTGATGTTTAAATATAGCCCATTTAATTAGACTGTAGTAATATGAATGGGATTTGTGTTTTACTAAACCCTTATATCTATCTCTATCAATATCTCTATCTATATATCTATAAAGATTGAGTTCCCTATACTCAATGTGAGCATTAATTTCATAAGCTAAGTAACTCTTTTATGAATATTAAGCTAACAAAGTTCCTAGATGTGGAGCTTCTTTTAAAAGCTTTTAAACTTACATAAATATACAAGCCACACATTAAAGAAAAAAAAGGAAGCCAAGCTATAAAGCCTCATTGATGTGGCATGCCTTGAAGACACTTTAGTTAGTCTTTTCATATTCATAAGTTACAAAAGCACATTCAACTAATGAAAAGTATAAATAAGATCGGACGAACTGCAATACCAACAGGAGCATGTTTTGCATACATATGTAGATGCAAGTGTGGATTCACCATGGAGTATGGCAGCTGCTAGGTGAGAACAAGTGGCTGTCATGCAAGTGCAAAGGAAAATGAGGATTACTCATTACGGGAGATCAAAATCTGCTAAGTATAGTTGTAGTAAACTAACTTCTTATAGTTTTGATCCCAATTTTCTTACATCTGGTATTGTTTAAGAAGAGAAAAGATGTACCTTCATCACTTTCAATTTAGGTATAATCTATTTAGGTACGATATCACACTAGGATAACTCATATTTAAATTACTACGTGATAACCATATATCTCGAGATATAATGTCGTGTTAGCTATACTATTTTAGAACTTATTGAATAAGTAAGCCGAAGTCACATAGAGCTTGAAGAATTGGGTATGATTATTACAAAAAAAAAGATATGTAACTCATATTCAAGTGATACTATATGTATACTTTTTCTAAATGAAGAGTTATATCGCTATTAGTGTTGCCTAATATTGTCGCATGAAAATTAATAAAATCTTACTTAAACTAAGACTTCAAGGAATAAACTATCATTTCAAAGTTGTGAGTAACTTTGTTGAGATGTATTGTCTATCGCAAGGTAACAGACTATAATGAGTAAACCGATGCATTTAAATGTTGTATACAAAAGAAATCAACGTATCAACATAACTCGAACACTTTTACCCGAAATACAAGTATGATTTAATCATGGTGACCAAAGCTTGTGCATCACACGGGCCATGATGCGTCGTGGTTATATATGAATGAGTTACTGAATGAAAGAGGAAATCAAGCCCACTTAACTGCACTTCTCGATCATGGATATATACAAAAACCATGAAGATACGAAATGACTAATTTGAAATCTTGGTTTTTAAAATTGATTCAAATAAGAAAATAAAATCATCATTAGAAACAAAAAAAGATTCAATATAGTTATTTTGCAAAGAAGCGACAACCTTTCAAATATCACAACAAACATTGTATAAAAAAAAGTACTATAAAATTTGTTATCAAAGGTATCAAACTTACCAAACATTTTTGCTAACAGGACATTATTTTCTAATCAAACTCATTTATTAAAAGCTTTTATCATGAACAAGTGAATCAACATACTTTTACATTTTCGCAACAAATAAACATTTATCATGACCATCAACTAAAATATGTGCTTATGCAAGCTACAAACTTAATGATTCTATACTCATCTTTTATTGCAGCAGATTAAGTCATTTTTTAAATGGGTCAAAATAGGCATGGGTTGAAATATGTTGTGTTTTTGGTATTTGTCATATGGGTTATATCTTCTTTTGAGATTCTAATAGTCCATACAAGTATTTTCTATGGATTGGGTATGTGTTATGTATGTATAATATTTCATGAGTTTTGATATTCTATGGATTGGGTTTATGACCATGTTTGAAGTGATACGTACAAATATACATAAGATATTTTTTGTGACATTTTTTATATTTACATGTATTATCAATCGCAAACATCTTTTTACTTACACTTTTTTTGCTCTTATTAGGTACTCAAGAAATGTTCATTGGCTTATCACTTAACTATCACTCACTACATACATTTGCTTTTCAAGACTATGAAAATTGTAGCCCGCATGCATGGACGTTTATTAGATAAAAAGTTACATCCGTATTTCTTTATTGTATTATTCACTTATTACATATTATTCAATTAAAAACAATACAAAATCTTTATCTTCGTTGTTTTTTTCTTACTTTACTCAAACACTTAATTTCTTGATGAATTCATTCTTTTAAAAACCCGTGGATTCCACGGGTCTATAAGCTAGTAGCTAATATAATGTAAACAAATCAGATTTATAAATTCATATTAAATTTTAAGTGGATTTATAATATATTTATCTTATGTTTATATGTTTATTTTTCGTGTGCGTGTGTTTACTTTACAATATATCGATACTTATGTGACAATGATTATATTATGTGTAAATTCACTTTCATGTGTGTTTCTCATCTATATGTGTGTAATTGTAGAATTATGAGATAAACATTATTAGGCTTATCTTGACAAAAAAGTAAAGAAAAATAAGTAATTTTCTATGAAAATCAAGTTTCTTGGTATAAATTGGCTACACACAAATATAAGTGGTTAAAAACTGGAAAAACCGTAAAACCGAACCGCCAAAAATTGAACCGTACAAAAACCAAATGGTTTCGGTTTTGGATTTTATAAAAACCGAGTGTTTCGGTTCGGTTTCGGTTTTAGCCAAAAACCGACCCAAACCGAACCGTGCACACCCCTACTTTTTAATAACATCATCTTTATCCCACTCAATTTATCAACAAAGATTATTTGGTTAAAAGAGGCTTGTGTGTGTTTTTAGTTTGAAAAAGACGAAGAAAAAAAGTTTAAGTTGAAAAAGTCAAAAAGATGAAAAGTGATTTTAATAATCTATATCTATACTATTTACAATGGAGGAATGACTCTCTCTCCAAAAAATTCAGATGTACAAAAAATGATGCATGATTTACAACACTTTAAAGCAAGCAATTTTCATAATTACAACAACCAAAGCATTGTTTACAATAAAAACTAGCATAAATCGAAATTCAGACCACTTTCTTTAGAATTCTACATTAATAGCATTAAAAACACCCCTACACCTAATATTACAATCATTTAAACATAATGTACAACCCTCATTCTATATTAATAGCATTAAAAACACCCCTACACCCAATATTACAATCATTTAAACACAATGCGCAACCCTCATTCTACATTAATATCATTAAAAACACCCCTAAACCCAATATTACAATCATTTAAACACAGTGTACAACCCTCATTCTACATTAATAGCATTTAAAATACCCCTACACCAAATATTACAATCATTTAAACATAATGTAGAACCCTCATTTTAAATTAATAGCATTAAAAACACCCCTACACATAATATTACAATCATTTAAACACAATGTACATATAACAACCCACAAACACCCATTACTATCATTCCCATTACAAATACCTGTAGTAGGTATTTCACAGGTAAATTTTTGCTTTTTATATACATTATTACTTGCATGACTCACTAAACCTGCTCACGTATCTACACAAGCCAAATAACTCAACACTCACATCCTATAAACCCCAGGTATGTCAAACATAAAATCATAACAACACCATAATAAGTAATTCACCAATCTAAAATACTAAACATAACACAAAACCCTAATAAACACTAAACTAAAACTTAAGTAGGATTATGTGCTTATTTGAACCTATATGCTTAGTTTAACTAGTATGAATATGTCCAAGGCTTAAGTATGAGTTTCCTTAGGAATATTAGGATATTAGAACCATTAGGCTATAGAGTAAACCTTTAGAACTTAGATACAAACCCCGTAAGCCTAAACCATAACTAGGTCATAGATAACTAGAATTAGGTCTAAACCATCCAAAAACTTCCCCATAGGTCACTACCACTTAGTATAAGCCTTTTAGAACTTAAGAATAGTTATTAGACACTCATAGGACACTAGTCTAGGCACTAAACCGTAGGATAAACCCTAGTCTCTCACTAAACACACTTAGGTCATTTAGGTTACAAAACTAGGTCAAACCTTCCCAAACCTTTCCCATAAGTTACCCTCACTTAGAATAAACCCATTAGGTCTTAAGATTAGTCACTAAACAACCTTAGGAACTTAACTTAGGCACTAAACCTTAGGTAAAACCTTAAACACTTAATAAGTAGAACTAGGTCTAAACTTAACTAAAACAAGTAAAACCCAAACATAAGCAAGCAAGCACTTTACCACCACTCCTCAAGCAGCTTACACACCATCTTGACACTACCAGTACCCTACCACACACCTCCATCACCTACTTATCACCTACTAAACTAATCCACCCCTAATCCCCCCTAAACTACCACTAAACCACCATTAATCCACCACTAATCACCCTAAACCACCACTAACCCACCAAGCAGCTAACAAGCACCTCCAAGCACCCAAGCAAGGTGGTGTATCACCTCCTTGTAAGCTCCTTATTACCTCCTTTCCTTAAACCGACCCCGTGGCTACACCTCCACCACAAACACCTTCCAAACCACATATAGCCCTCCATAGCTCGTCCTCATCACCATGTAGCTTCACCACATCACCTACTAGCTTAGATTACTCATCCCTCCTCCTCTCGACACCTCATGGTCCATTTTCTTGGGCACTAAGGCCATCGAGCCTATAAATACCCTCGTACACCCTCACTTCCAAAACACACCTCTCCTTTCTTCACCACCTCAATATTTCTAGTCTTGGTAGTAGTACAAGAGCCCTAGTAAGCTTAGAAGTCGAGTGGTATAGTCTTGCATGCTTGTCGAGTCCATTTTAAGCCCTAGAAAACCCTAACCCTCGTTATACCCCTCGTTAACCTCCCCCGACCTAGGTAAGTCTTACATTCAGTTTTATTTAGCTTTAGTTTTGTCTTAGGATAGATTTAGGATACCTTAGATACCCTAGGAACCCTTGCATGAGCCTTGAACCATTTCGTTTACTAGTTTATGTTTTAAAACCCTAGATCGAGTCATAAACTTGCATGCATGCTATAAGTTATTACTTTAGGTCATACACTAGTTATACATAACCTAGATAAGTTAAAATAAGTAAAACATAGGCTAGAAAACTTAGTTACTAGATAAAATATAAGTTACATGCATATTAGTACTAGTTTTGCAAAACTTTACATGCATAAGGGTATATATTGTAAATTCTTGAAATTATAAAGTCTAGGGACTGTTTTTGATATTTCCTAGAAGTTATAAGTGTAAAGACTAGTTTTTGCATAATATTAAAACCCTAGGATAGATATTAAAATAAGTATAAACTAAAAAGGACTAAAAATGTAAATATTATAAAGTTAAAGGTCTAAAATGGTAAAATATATAAAACTTAAGAGTCTTAGGTTAGTTACTTAAAATATAGAAGTCTAGGGACTAGTTGTGTCAAGTATAGATAGTAATTAGTATAAGTAATATAAGTAATATAGATTTAGGGTAGAAAACATAAATATATAAACTATAAGGGTAAAAAGTGAAAATATTATATAAGTATAAAACCTAAATAAAGTTATAAGCATAACACAATACTAGGGAGCTTCATGCGAGGAGTACTATGTGGATATTTCATTTTTGACGAGTTTGTTGGGTTTACGAATTAAATTGCCTTGACTCCTAGAACGATTATTGCATATACTTCTGAGATATGATGGCTCGAACGGTGATATGATTATAACTAAACCCTAATAACAACATAATTAAATAATAGGGAGCTTTGTGTGAGGAGTATTAACTTCTGAATTATAATGGCCCGAACGGTATTATGTTGATAACATAATACAATAGTAGGGAGCTTCATGTGAGGAGTTGATACGTGGAAATCGCACCAGGCTTTACCTCTCGAGGGATCTCGAGAAGCTTACAACCCCCACCAGGCAGTGTACCTGATCGTTGTAGTATAGTATAGTGACAAGTACCGGGGGATTGATCGTTCAACTCAGGAATAGTGTCGCTAGGATTAGAAAGCCTAAAAACTAGGTCTAGAGGTGAGGGATGATTCTTTTTGTATTTTTTATATTTTATGAAAAGCAAGTAAAAATCTCGGGTTTTAGAGAAGTGAGTGAAATTAGTTGCTAATCAACTAACCCAATAACTAAGATGCAATCAAAATAAAATATCAAAAATGAAAATAAAACTAATTAAACTAGTGGTGTGAACAATAAATGGGAAAGTTGTGTTTACTTAGATTTCATTACTCCCTAGATATCTTTTACAGATTGATAGTTTGTTACAGTTGTGTGGATAACGGGTTATATTCCTTAATACCAATCGTGAGGTGGCGTACGTACTTCCCCAACTCTATAAGCTCCTACTTCACTCCTATGTCGAGCCTGCAAGAAGCTCCTAACATGGGATCACTAGAATTCGCTCATGCATTAAATACAACCATAAAAACCTAGTACGCATTGGTTCATGTTTCTTAAGACGTTCAAGCAAGTTACACTATGGAAGTCTGCCAGTTTTCTTAAGCCTAACATCGAAATCATTCATCCATAACAACTATAAACAAGCAATCAACCCATAATCAACATCTAGGTTTCACTACATCTAAGCAAACACACAAGAGATCTAGCCTAGCATGTTAAAATCAAGACAAGTGTAAGATATATTCAAACAACACATAGACATATTGAATGAATTGAAAGGATACTTATCTTAATTGAACATGAAAGGTTTCAAGGGGTGAAAACTCTTGAAAATACTGATAAAATCGTGCTAGGGTTTATTCAAGTCGTCCCTAAAAATTGTTCTCCATTTATGAATGAAAATTACAAAACTATATATAGATTTTCCAAGGTGACGGCGTCAAGAATAAAATTTTGACGCCGTCAACCCGCCGCCCATAATATTCTCGGATTGCCTAGATCCAGATCTGACGCCGTCAAGAGTAGTTTTCCTCTTGGCCGTCACGTATAAAGGGATCATGACGGCCTAGAGTGACGCCGTCATGCCCTAGTGAAAAAACATTCTGGACCGTCATGGATTCCATCCTCTTCACCTCTTGTTTTTCCTCTTGGGCCGTCATTAAGAAGTTGGTGACGCCGTCAGGTACTGTTCCCAGCAAGGAAAATTAAGACTTTGCCGTTTTCTTCACTTTTATGCTCCAAAAACATCCAAAATGCTTCCTTTTCCAGAATTCTCTCCAAAAGTACCTAAAATCACAAAAGGAACGATTTAGGGCATTATTTGATCAAATAAATTCAAATTCTAGCTTAAATGACCCCCTAAAAACGGATCATTTTTCGCCTCATCATATACCCTTACACTTGAGATTTGCTTGTCCTCAAGTAAATGCGCTTTTATTCTAACCAAAATACAAGTAAGGGGTCATTTAACACTAATATAAAAGTAATTACAACAAATAATCGTTCCACTAAAGACCAAAGACAAGTACGGAGGTCATATACTAGCAGCTCACAAATAGTGTTTAGATACTCATATCTCTCGGGTGAAATAAAGTATATATCACAATATGGAAATGGAAAATATCTCTCACTACCTGTCATAACAAAATAGATGTAACACCCCTAATTCATGGATGCAGCGGAATTCAAACTGTGTGTTACTCGATGGCACAATAGTCACAATGATAGAAAACGAACTCTAATTGAGTTGTTTTAAAAGATTTATCATTCAAATTGTATAAATATCAGAGATTACAAAATGAGGTCTCAGATGGTTTCATGTTTACAAATTACATTAAATGGGTTTTCGAATGATAATAAATTTTGTAGCCCTCTTGAATATCACTCAACCTTTGTGTTGACACCCCCAATTCATGGATGCAGCGGAATTCAAACTGGGTGTTACTCGACGGCACAATAGTCACAATAATATAAAACGAACTCCAATTGAGTCGTTTTAAAAGATTTATCATTCAAATTTTATAAATATCAGAGATTATAAAAATAAGGTCCCACATGATTCCATGTTTACAATTTACATTAAATGAGTTTTTGAATGATAATAAAATTTATATCCCTCTTAAATATCTGTGCCCTTCCGTGCCATCCTTGATCATCATGAACCTGAAATACATGCTTGAGAGGTCAACACAAAGGTTGAGTGATATTCATAGAGTTTGTTTAATGTTTAAACACAATATGTTGGTAGTGTGAGCTATAGACTTACACCAATGTTTGGAAAACAAAACAGTTATTATCATTACTAAGCTTATGACACCAAAACGTTAACGTGTACCAATATCGATCGGCAGATTTATCCCGGTAGGTACTTTGCTGTCATACCCATGTCTCAAATATTAATGCATTTGTATGAACTTAGTCAATACAAATGGGATTCGTCAATCCCAATAGGCCTATTCACAATATTTGCGCTCACTATTGCTAGTGATTAAATGGTTCATAATAAGGGATCTCGGTTTAGCAAGGCTGGTACTTAGTGATAATAAAACAATCAGGCAAGCATACAATTTAAAAACATTGTGCTCAGTTAAAATAGCATGTATTCCCCCCAAGGGTTTGTAAAACAATTAAGTAATGGAAAGTGGGGCTATGAACTCACCTTGAGTTGGATGATGTATAATGAGAATGATGGATATGCCGTAAGAACTTCTACGAGTAACCTAGAATAATTGTTGTAACTTAGGTTTGGAATAATATCTAAGGAAACATAAACATGCCAATATATATGTCTTGCACTTAGTCCATGATGTGGTACTTTGTATAGTGTAAGTATATGAAAAGAAATGGTTCATGAAACATGTATAGTTTATATATCGTTTACTACCGTTCGGGCCGACATAATTCAGAAGTCATGTAGTAAACGTTCGAGGAGCCAGGACACTTTAATTCGTAAATCCACAACTCATCTCGACGGCTTACATAATGAACTCCTCACATGAGGCTCCCTACTATTGTAGTAGTTGATAAAATATATATGTATATAAGTATTGATCCAAAAAGTTACATGTCCGATATTTGAATAAACTTAGGAAAGTTTATCTTTACATGAAGATTGTTATTAGGGTAAGTTTCTTATAACTTGTATCTCATGGTTCTTTTAGATGAAGTAGATCCAAATTGTATGTTCAAGTTATCGCCAACTTCTCTAGTTCATGTATTTGTCTTGGTAAGTTTATATGGTCGTTAGCTCATGTTTTCGCCTTGGTATGTATATATGGTCTTAACTCATGTTTTCGCCTTGGTATGTATATATGGTCTTTAGCCATGGCTTTGCCATGACCTTTGGTCATTGTTCCATGGTCTTGAGACTCAACCTTGGCTCTAGCCATGGTTGTAGTCTTGAATCTAGGTCATAAGACCTCTTTGGTCTATATAAACCATAACCTTTATATAGTGACTTATATATGTAAATAGCTTTTAAGAAACTGAGAAAAATCTCATTTGTTATTAGTTTTCTGGAGACGTGCTCCTGAGTTTTTGAAGAAAACGTGATTCCGGACAACTTTCGTGCTTTAACTTTTTCATGAAACGGACCAGAAGGGCCTCTTTTTGCGTGTTTAAGGTTCTGTCACAGAAACTATTTAGGCAGTTTTGCCGCAAAGTTTTGGTAACTTCAAATGGTCATAACTTTTGACTCGTATACTCGTTTTAGGTGGTTCAAATTGCTATGGTTTCCTTGTTAGGTCCTCTACTGTAATATGTAATGATCCAATATCATAATTTTACTATTTTGATCAGATTATACCAAGAAAGTCACTAGTTCAAGGTGAGTTCATAACCCCATTTTCCATTACTTAATTGTTTTACAAACTCTTGGGGGGAATACATGCTATTTTAAACCGAACACAATGCTTTTCAATTGTATGCTTGCCTGATTGTTTTATTATCACTAAGTACTATCCTTGCTAAAACCAATATCCCTTATTATGAACCATTTAATCACTAGTAATAGTGAGCGCGAATATTGTGAATAGGCCTATTGGGATTGACGAATCCCATTTGTATTGACTAAGTTCAAACAAATGCATTAATATTTGAGACATTAGGTATGACGGAAAAGTACCTACCGGGATAACTCCGCCGATTGATATTGGTACCCGTTAACGTTTTGGTGTCATAAGCTTAGTAATTGATAATAACTGTTCCGGGCGTATAACAATGTAGCCCATCTTTGTTTTCAAACCATTGGTGTGAGCCTATAACTCACACTACCAACATATTGTGTTCAAACATTAAACAAATCAGAGTGGCGCAGCGGAAGCGTGGTGGGCCCATAACCCACAGGTCCCAGGATCGTAACCTGGCTCTGATACCAATCTGTAACACCCCCAATTCATGGATGCAGCGGAATTCAAACTGGGTGTTACTCGACGGCACAATAGTCACAATGATAGAAAACGAACTCTAATTGAGTTGTTTTAAAAGATTTATCATTCAAATTGTATAAATATCAGAGATTACAAAATGAGGTCCCAGATGGTTCCATGTTTACAAATTACATTAAATGAGTTTTCGAATGATAATAAATTTTATAGCCCTCTTGAATATCACTCAACCTTTGTGTTGACCTTTTAAGCATGTATTTCAGGTCCATGATGATCAAGGATGGCACGGAAGGGCACGGATATTCAAGAGGGCTATAAAATTTATTATCATTCGAAAACTCATTTAATGTAATTTGTAAACATGGAACCATCTGGGACCTCATTTTGTAATCTCTGATATTTATACAATTTAAATGATAAATCTTTTAAAACAACTCAATTAGAGTTCGTTTTCTATCATTGTGACTATTGTGCCGTCGAGTAACACCCAGTTTGAATTCCGCTGCATCCATGAATTGGGGGTGTTACAATAGATTACCATAGGCTTGGGAAAGGATCAAACCTCCACCACATAGCGTAAGCACCTAGGATAAACTATCAAAGAGGTTTTTCAAAGGGTTATAACGTTAGGTGTAGGGATATGAAATAAACGGTTTTGTTGGATAAAGGCAATCTTTACTGGTAGCGAGTTAATCATCTTGGTTAATTACATGTACAATATGGCGTTGCTAAGTCAAGACTAGACTCGACTTAAGCTAATAAATGAAAAATAACAAAAACATAAAATAAACATAGAATGAAACGGGATGGTAGTCCGTATGTTTTTTTCTCTTTTCTTTTTTCTATATTTTTTTTCTCCTTTTTTTTTTTTTTTTTTTTTTTTTTTTTTTTTTTTTTGCATACATTCTTACCCTACCATCCAAAATAATACATCATAGGGAATGAACATTCCCCTTACACTTTAATTTTTACATACTTTACAATAAACTAATCTAATGACTTGAATCAAGATAATCAAAACACTTGGAGTACTTTTAAGATTAACGCACATATGGGGGTAATAATATGATGTTCTTCCCCATTACTCCATAACATAAGTACTTTACCCATGAGTCCCAATCGTCCCAAAACAATATGTACAAGGATATGACTCGACTTAGCAACCATGTAATCAATTAGATAATTAACTAAGGGTTTAAACATATAACAATAATGCACTAAAGATGAGTGCATACACGGAAGGCTATGGCGATTTGGGTGTACATTTAAGTGGGGTGTAACAAATTATTCCTTTAAGTAAGATGCTTAAAGTTAGAAACGAAAAGATAGGCTCATAGGGGTGTACTAGGGGTTTCGTGTACTAAAAATGAGTACAACGCTAAGGGTGTGAGAAAAATTAGTTGACTTTACTAACCAAGTAATATGACTTAAATGGTCAAGTAATTATGATACGGGTTTAACACAAGGGTGATCCTAATGCCTCTTATCATGTAGTAAATCCTACTACACGAATGTAGTCTCACTAGCGGTCTCGGGATGCATCACTAACGCAAGTTCATGAATCTAAATGCTACCGGTACACTCATAAGCACTAATAATGAATGCTTTTCCTATCAAATCTAAAGGCAAACCTGATTCATTCGTTTTAGTATAGTGATAATTTCCGAAGAAATGATTAAGAAAGTATTTCCCCGGGTCGTTCTCCCAACGAAGGTGTGAATGGAATTTCGAATTCTCGATTTGAGAAACGTGTCGTGAAAGTGGTAAAAAGTGATTTAGATGAGATTACACTAATGAAATAGTAAATGAAGCACAAATAATCACTTAAGCACGTATTTCAAGTAAGGAAACTAAAAACGTAACGTAAAATCGAAACCGTACGCTAAATCATAAATTAAACGTTAACGTGCGAAATAAAACGCGAATTTTGAGTTACATTACTCCTACGGACTTCAAAATAATTTTGAAAAGTTAAAAATGATAAAAGAAAATTTTTAGAAAAAGAAAAATATTTTTTTGACTTTTTATTTATTTTTTATGAATTAAAAACTAATTATCTAATTAAAAATTAAAAGAAAATGCAAATAAGGTGAGAAAAATGAAAAATAAATTTTAAAAATTATAAAATAACTAAAAAGTAATTTTAGAACTAAAAACTAATTTTTTTGGCTTTTTGTATAATTTTTGTGAATTAAAAATTATTAAATCTAATTAAAAATTCAAATTAAATTCAAAGTAAATAGGAAAAATGCAAAATAAATTTCTAAAATTCTAAAATAAATGAAAATAAATTTCTAAAATATTTTGTAATTTTTCTTGGCTTTTTCTAATTTTTTTTGGAATTTTTGGTAATTAAAATGTAATAAAAATTTATTAAAAATGAAAATTAATTAAGAAAAATAGCAAATGGAGACAGAAAAATATGAAAAATTCAGAGAAATTCTAAAATATTATTCTAAAGCTAGCAAAATTTTAAAAACTCAAAAATAAGCACTGGAATTACTGTTTGCTTTGAAATCAGCTTAAAACAAGAGCTTATTGATAAGCACAGTTGACCAAAAGTTGACCAGACCTTGACTAATTGACTTTTTGACTCTAAGAAGCATAAATGAACAGTACTTAGGACAAATGAATCTCAGAAACACAGATTAGGGCACCAACAGGTTCAAATAAGCAATTTGGAAAAAGCAAATAAGCCAACAGATAAGCTAGTATTCAAAATCTTAATTGAAACAACAACCTAAGGTACCAACTAACCCAGAAAAGCCAATGATCTCAGAGTATGATCAGGAATAAGCAATAGCAGGCCTAGAATGGAATGACAGAAACATGCTTCAACTACACAACTTAATAAGCTATTAAGCAGAAGCAAATAAGCTCAGGGCTAAGAGCTTATGGGGGCAAAATACTAACTGACCACCAGAGATCTCAAATGAACCAAATATTCAAGTAATAGAATCAATTTAATGGCCTAAAAGTACCCTAGGAGGTGTGTGATGAGTGCTCAAACACTCATCATTTTTGGTCAAATCTGAACTGCAAAACATACAAAAACACTCAGAAAATGCATCAAAATACTGAAAATATTCCAAAATTGTGTTTTATATGTTTTAGATGCAAAACGAGTAAAAACAGATGAAAAACGTACAAAGTTTGCAAAATTGGCAGTTTCAGTCCCCCAACTTTCATAAAATTACAAAACTAGTCCCTAGTCATTCAAAATATAGAAAATTATCACCAAAGGTCCTTTTAAAATCATAAGTTGTCATATTTAGTCCTTTGGTGAAAAATCTCAAAAGTTTTGGAAATTTACAAGTTTAGTCCCTGGAGTTTCAGAAATTGACAGAATTGGTCCCTGGTGGGAAATTTTTGGAAGAAAAAGCATTTATGGTCCTATGGTTACTTATTTTGGCAAGTTTAGTACTTGGAATGAAAGTTTGGTGAATTGGCAATTTTAGTCCCCGATGTTTGGAAATTTACAAAAATGGTCCCTGGGTGTTTATTTGTGAAAAATTACATTTTGGTTCCCTGGTTTATTGAAGTTATCAACTTTGGCCTTTGTAATAACTTCGAGGAAATTACAGTTTCAACCCCTGGATTTTTGGATAATTACAATATTAGTCCTTGTGGTTTTTTACAAAATAAACAAACAAACCAATAAACTAACCTAATCCACTAAACCAAATACCGAACCCCAGCCCACATCTTAATACCCTAAGCCCATCAACCCTAAGCCCATCTTCCCTTTTAATAAAAAAAACAACCCCCCCCCCCCCCGTTTTATCCCTTCCCCTAGTCAACCAAAGTCAACACCTCCTTCCCCACTTGCAAACACAACCTGCAACACTCCATACCCCTAGCTCACCCTCACCATTTCCTGTCCCCTCCACCTCACCTATACCTCCAAATCCATTTAATGCCCTTGTAACTCTCCAAGCAACCACAACCTGCCAAAAAACCATTTTTCCCGCCATTT
>JARVZY010005534.1:0-29619 GCA_030686995.1 Artemisia argyi | reverse complement strand
CACACATTGAACTGTTCGTTTATCCATCCCAACACTTTTGTTGAATCATGTACTTGACTCTGATATATGAACTATCTGTATAATTTGACGACTGTATCCACTCTATGAATCCTTTGACTTTGAGATGTCTGACTGTACGGTCTTTTGGACTGAATGACTATTCGTGAAGATACCATAGACTACCGTATCTGAAATGTGACCTTAACAATCTGCTTCACCCTATTTCGTTATGATGATTCTCTACATCTACTAAAATTTCTGCCACTATGGAAACACCAACCCCGAACTCATGTGATTATCAAGTTTTTCCTGAAAACCATTATTATCAACCCTTAGAAAGTTCTGCTATTGGGAAATATTTTGTTGTACGAAGATTTTCCGGTATTCTCTGATGAACCTTTTGGTACTCCTTCCTGCTTAGGAAGTAGAGTGGGCATTGAACTGATTTCAGTTGAAGAAACCATGGTGCCATAGAAGTTGAGAGATGGAAGGAGCTAATGGAATATGATTTTGTTGACCCTTTGTGATTCTCTTGGATACTCTTGTTTGTTTATGAAGAAGAACAAGAGAAGTATGCAATGACGTATCGACTATCGTGAACTTAAACGTACCACTATCACTAATCATTATCTATTTCCGAGTATCAATAATTAATTTGGTCTTCCTTTGAAACTCCGCATCTGATTGTATCGGAAGAAGCAACCACAAGAACTTCTAAGAATGGGGTTAACTAACCGAGAGTAACCTTTGTGAAGTATTTCAGTTCTTGAAGAAGAAAGAAGGCGATGTGAAAATTCCCTGAGATGATTTCTGAAGTTGCCTTACACTCGTTATAACATTTATGAGTTTGAATGATGCCAATGGTGTTGGCTAGAATAATCATGTTTTCGCGTGTTTTGGACAAATTGTCATAGTATGACATTGTGTTGTGTTCTAAAACGAAAGAAGAACATAGAGATTATTAGTGAGATGACCCTTTGTTCTGGAAGAAAATTTTGATTGACGTTCAGAAAGCATAGTAGACAACCCTACCCTGTATAATGTAAAGACAGAGCTTTCACAAGAGGGACCAAGATTGAAGACCGTTATCGGAGTTAGAAACCTGGTGGAAGAGGAGTAGAAGATGGTTGCGACAAGCATTATCATGGAAGAAGCATACAAGAAGAAGAGAGGAACTGGGATAGTGCTCAATCATACAACACGTGAAGATTTCAGTTTGGGCACCAAGACAACCAGACCAAAGAAGACGAACCATTCAACACACAACCTGGAGTCGACAACAACATCATGTACCTTAAAACCTGGAGCTATGTTAGAAGACCTGTCAAAGACACGCAGTCTTGTTTCTCTATTCATTTTAGTTGTACTAAGATGAATTGAGAGCAGAAGTAGACCTGCAGATGGAGGGATGCACAGTAATCACGTCAGAGACTGTCGTTACGATACCACACTACCAAGAGGAGCTGCTGAAGACCGGAGGAACCAGACTCGAGTTTAAATTCTTTTAATCATGAGGTAAGATGGACAAGAGTAAACAGACTACCCCAACTTGGAAGAAATTTTGAAATTTGTATTTGAGTGGACGGATTTTGAGGCGGACATTGTGTTTAGAGGAGATGATTCTGTAAAGGATTGACGCTATTGATGACGTACCTTAATTTTGAATGAAATTCTCGGATTTCCGTTACTCTTCGAGTAATTTCGTTCTCTTAATTATGATGTTTGATTTTGGTGACCTCTGAGACTGTAGGTGGACTAGGTGGATTTAGATAAGTTTATGTTGTTCACGACTTGGGATAAAGTATGACCAGCATGAGGGCATATGTATATGATGCCAGTATTATGACGCCTGGCCAACGTGATAATACTTACATCATATAACGTGCACTTATGGTGGGCATGTGATATTTCGAGGAGTGCCTTAGAAGCTTTAGAATTTCTGATATCTGATCAAGATCATCTGAGTTTAGTGAGACTTTAGGTTCATTCTACCTATACGTTTGATATGCTGTCCTTGTTATACGATTCAATACGTTTGGACTCTCGACACGTGTTTTGCTGATCTTTGCAACTTCTGATAAGAATCTTAGGTTCTATTATGAAATTTCTGCCGTTGACGATATCTAACGATATGCTTTCTGTCCGTATACGTTTCGCATTCGTTGAAGTTGTTCATTATGATCTGCTATGAGTAAAATATCTGATTATGGACTTTAAGGAAACGAGACCTGTTTGTTTATGAGAATACCTTTGGAAAGTTATCTAAAAGCCGAGACTATCTGAGAAGCTGAAGAGCTAAACCATTATATCATCCCATGCTGCTACAATTCAATGTATTCTCATCTGATTCGCTTAATCAATTCGATGAAAATCCTATGTATTTCTATACCTCTTCCGGAGAATTCGATTATCATCCGTTATGTTTGGTACATCATCCTTTTGATTCAAATTCAATATGATATGTCTTTCCGGGAAATCTGAAACTGTTTTGATAATAGTTACGAGTCATGAGAAACTAAGTTGTCTGAAGATCTTTTTGGAAGAACCTTCCCGAGCGTGAGAATGTTGTAATGACCTTTTGCGGTTTACTACGACTTCGTCTAACTTTGCGAGTTCAAATTTCGAGGACGAAATTTTTCTTTTTAGAGGGGAAGAAGTTGTAACACCTAAAATCCGAGAACATGTGAAAAGACCAAAATGCCCCTACATGATTAAAACTTAATTAAAAGCTTATAAAGTCTCCAAATTAATTCCAAACCTCAAACAATGCACAAGTTATACATCCAAATAATTTTAACAATTACATTAAACATTTATACAAGTTGTGAAATTACCAAAATACCCCTTAATAGCCGAATGATATTTTAATTTACATTTACTTTGAATTAAAAGTGATAAGAACATTTTAAATATGGAAAATACCTATCAATGCTTATCCTTAGCTACTAGGCCGAATTTTTGGCCCATATTCCCCCCCCTAACCGGCCACAATCAGAATAAAAGTCAAAGATCTCATTTGTTTCCCCAAAACCCTAAATTCGATTTAACAAGCACACAAATAAACTCCATAGCCTCCATTCGACAATACCAAAATTCCTAAGCATTTTTCTGAGATCATACACTATCCAAGGAACCCTACAAAAATCCCTTTCGAATTGTGGTGGCTTGGTTCGATCGTGGTCCTCTTTTTCTTCTTAGCGAGCCGATTTTAAAGGTAAATCCATTTTGGTTGATTCGATCCATATAAAAATTATTTCTTATTTTTCCTGAGTTCCTTACATGATATGAGACCCACGAAAAATGTTTACAAGGTTGGAGAATCGTTCGTGTGGTCG
Organism: Artemisia argyi; assembly: GCA_030686995.1. Classification (NCBI taxonomy): domain Eukaryota; kingdom Viridiplantae; phylum Streptophyta; class Magnoliopsida; order Asterales; family Asteraceae; genus Artemisia; species Artemisia argyi. The sequence goes on along the minus strand of JARVZY010005534.1, from coordinate 26,284 downwards.
TGATCGTTTTTGGGTTCGATTTATTCAAGCGCATACAAGAAATTCGCCCAGCCTTTTCTACACGTTCAAACCTTGGTTTGGTATTTTTCTCAGGTCCCCTACATCATATTAACATCAAATAAAATGGTTGAATCGATCCATGCATGCTCTATATCATATTCGTGAATTAAAACCCTAAAAACATGTTAAATCGTAAAACATATGTTCCGATCCAAAATAATATTTAATAAAATTATTATAGGCTTGTTATGATGTATTATGATCTGGAAAAATATTGGAAAGAATTGTTATAGCTTAAATCTTGTGTTTCGAATTATTTTGGATTATATATTAAATCGGCAAAAATAAAATAAAAGGGAAGGAAATAAAATCGTGGGCTAGGGTTTATAGTTAGGGTTTGGTACTTGAGATCTGATCATTATTGATGTTTTAAGGTTAAATTAATGATGGAGTAATGATTGGGAATTAGTTTAGGGCTTGTAACATTTTTTGGGTTAATTTTAATAGGAATCCGATTGGTTTTAAAAGTATAAGGGGGTGTTTTGCCAACTTTGAAACTTCTGGGATATTTTTGTAATGTCATATAAATCAGTAGGAATATGGGAAAAATATAATATGAGGGTGCTAAGTGTAAGTTTTGCATTTAAATGGATTAAAATGTATTTTAAACCTAATTAGGGTTTGTTTTGAAAATAATTAAAAGAGAGGGACTAAATATGTAATTTCTGGAAACTTAAGGTTGTTTTGAGTAATTAAAAGTATTCAAGGGGTTTTGTGTCATTTTGGTACTTAAATGGTTAATATGTAAATTTTGATAATTAAAAGTTGAAATTGTAAATTAAAGGGTTAAATATGTAACTTTTATAACTTGAGGGACTTAAAGTGTAAATTATGAATTCCTGGGGATACATTCGAATAACTTAATAAAATAAGTGATCATTATGTAAAATAGATAAGTTAAGGGTTTAAAATGTAACTTTGAGAACTAAAAGGGTTAAAGTGTAATTTTGGAAAGTAAAGGGTATAAAATGTAGAATTATGAAACCCTAAGGATCAAAGGTGTAAATATGTTAAAAGATACTTATTTCCATTAATAATGATTCAACTTACTAAATATGGAAACTTTCTAAAAGTGGAAACCTTCTAATTATGGAAACCTTCTAAAAGTGGAAACTTACTATTTATGGAAACCTGCTAAAAATGGAAAGTTACTTAAAATGGAAAGTTACTAAAAATGGAAAGTTACTTAAAATGGAAAGTTACTTAAAATGGAAAGTTACTAAAAATGGAAAAGTTACTTAAAATGGAGAGTTACTTAAAATGGAAAGATATGTAATTAAGAATGAATTATGATTCCCCCTCTTCTCCTCTAGGTGTGAAGAATGAGAGATATTGAGTCCTTTCCGTTTCTGTGTTTGTTTCATTTGTGCTTTGCAATAAGGTACGGATACTCTGCCTTTTCAGTAAGGGCTCCTATATTCTTCTTATGACTTTGAGCTATGATTCAGTTAAGATTCCCCAAGCCATTGCTATGCTCCCTTCTGTTGTGAACTTCCTCTGATTCCTGTTAAGCTTTGATATGTTAGCTTCTAATTCGATTTCGTTGCTATGACTTCTGACCTTTGTATACCCGATATCTCTGGTTCATTTTTTTATGATAATCTGATATGAAAACTTTTTGAAAATATAACTTGATGTTATGGAAGGAAACTGTTTTGAAATAACACTCTATGATTTTGATACGAAACCATTTTAAAATGAAGGATTAATTGGCTTTTATGAAGAATGTTTTAAAAGGGAAATCTTTGTGATGAAGTGGGTAAATGACTATTAAAGTTTTTAAATCTGTTTTCTCTTAACTCTTTCACATTTTGTTATAAACTTTTGAAACTTAATAATGATTCTTTTGAAATGAACCTTTGGAAATGAACCTTGGATATTCTGAACCATTGATGTGACTTCTGATATTATGACTCTGAGATGACCTTGAGATATGACCTTGAGATGCTCCTTTGATATGATTTTGAGCCGACTTTGAGATGAACTTTTGCTATATGACCTTTTGCATGACTTTGAGACCTGATTCTTAGTTTGATACCCGAGCCATTTATGTTTCTCCTACCTATGGAGGTACCATAGGCATGTCTGTGATGCACCACTGGCATGACTCATGCGTGGGTGAGTGATTTCTCACGTCGTCCCTTTTATGATTATCTGCCAGCTATGACTTTGAGTATATGACTTTGAGATTGACTTTGAGTAAGGGGCGTATGGATTGCAATCCTAGACATGTATGCTTAGTGGATTTAACTATGACTTTGAGTTGACTTTGAGGTGATTGGTACTGTGTGCTATACATGCCCTTCACAACCCCTGGGAGCTGATCACTCCACCTTTATGATACATGAGGACACCCCTCATATTATCTAGTTGCCTGAGAGGTATCCCCTCTGATTGTGAGATTATGAATTGACGGCTTATGACTTTGAGATTATGATGTTGAGTTATGACTTTGAGTTTTGGGCTCGTGGTGGATGACTATCCTTTCTCCTTTTCTTTTCTATTACTCTCTTTTATATATTCCTTATTCTATTTCCCCAATGCACTATATTTCAGTTCTGTTTCATTATCATTGTTTTGTATATGTATCTGTTCACTGGGCTTTTTAAGCTCAGCCGCATTTCCTTTTCCTGCGGCAGGTTTTAGTAGGAAGCTGGGTTATGGGAAGAGAGTGTGACTGGACTTAGAAGACTATGCTTTGATAGTTACGCTGGACTAGAGATGATTAGAAGAAGTTTCACCTCATTAGACTTAGTATTTATTTTTGTAACCTTGTAGTATCAGATTTTCCATTTGTAAACCCAGAATTTTTTTTGTATGTATAAATCATATGCTTGTGTTTGTTCTGATATGTCACTGTAATGTAATACTTCTACCCTTATCGGGTTGGGGTGTTACATCTGGCCCGGTAAACCAATAAAGCCAGACATGGCTAAAGCCCGTGCCATGAGCATGGCACGATCCGGGCAAACAAAGGATATACACGAGCGGCACTTCCAAAGCATGCTCACAAACCGGCCCCCCTGTCAGAAAAACCCATCCACGTCCGTATCAATTAAGCTACGGATCCTTGTCCGACAAGGATCCTACTCCGGCCACTACAACAATATGCGAAACATTAGGAAACCCTAATATTTCCACCACCTATAAAAGGAAACCTCTACTCACACTTTCGAGGTATGACTTTCTCACTCATCCCAACACACAAATATTTCTCTCACAACATGAGTACTTATTCTCACGCCGGAGCTTAAACGTGGGGTCCGTCCGCATGGTAAGGCTAACGGTATGCTACTACTTGTGTAGGAACTTATTCCTCTACTTGGATTAGTGCATAAACTATGCAACGGACGATCCATCAAGATCGGCCCAACACGGACTACACCCAGTCTTAACCGAGTCACACTTTTGCTCTAACAAGTTGGCGCCATCCATGGGACTAGTACATAACTGCGTTCTCATAAAATACTCACCAAGGGCAAACGAACGGCAACACCATCCTTCACATCGAATAACTGTCACGCAGAAGACGATGGGAAATGATGAAAAGCCAGAAGGCCCAAACGGGTTGGTGCTTAACGCGGCTCCCCGGGAGTCTAGCAATATTCACAGTTGTCAAATGCTGGTGAACCAGAGTGAGGAAGCTCATCCGATGAAGGCATTAAGGGAAGCATCCACAAAGGTACAAGACAAACAGGACCTCAGTAATCCTCTGCGAAAAGCTGTGCGCAAGACGACCGAAAGAAGTAAAGACAACGGAAAAAAGAGAAAGGTCGAGCACCTATAAGGAGAGACAAAGCCCAGAGATCCAGAGGACAAAACACCGAAGTTACAAAAGAAATGTGGTCCCAAGAGGGAAGGGTCTACGACTACCCCCTCACAAGTACAGTCTTAGAGACCCAAGGAAGTTAACCCACTTAGGGAAAATATATACGCAAGATTGCCCAGAAAGACTCGCGTGCCAGGCAATGTCCAATCCCATGACGAAGATGAGGACCTTTTAGACCATGTCAGAGTGTCCCAAGTAACAAAACAGGGTACGACCAAGACATAGCCATTCGGTGCCACAGGTTGAAACACACACTAACGGGTACCGCCAGGGTAAGGCTGGAAAGCATTCACAAAGGACTCATCGGCAGTTTCTGCAAACTAAAGGATGCGTTCGCTTCAGTTCACCAGCTTACTGCCCCCAACCGACTGTCTTACTTCAACCGTCATTTCAGTTACTGACTCGCCTATAAAGCTTTATATTATGAGGACCGGAGGAAACCCCATGTTGCATTCCTTTTCCGGATCGAAAATCCTCTTATAATAAGAGTAGTCGTTGTAGAAACCGATCCACGCATGGCAAGGTCCGAACAACACGGAGCAAAAGACGTACCGCCCCCACAATTGGATAACACGGAATATACTAACTACAGCTGTAACAAAATCGGGAAGGCTACCCAACAACTGAACGGAAGCAACCCTCGGTGTGGTAAAGCGGTTCGCAATGCCAGGGGAACGCTCCCAATTAATCAAACGGTTCGCGGACATAGGCAAAAAATTGCATGACACGCTAAAAGCCAAAAGCCGCTCCTCAAACCAAGAAGCCAAAGGCATAAATTTGCGCTCCTTCCCAAGGCATCAAGGTAACCCAACCATTTGACTCCGTGTCAAAACTGACAAACCAAAAAGGCGTCTTAGCCACAGGCTTAGGAACGTGAGTAGGGGTCATAATTGCTCACGCGTAAAATAGCGCAAATACCCCAATTTCTTGCTATAAATAGCCACCAAAGTAACATAACAATAAAACCAAAAAAAAAAAAAAAACATAAACACAAACACAAACACTTCTCCAAAAAAAGAAAGATGAAGGTGGCAGAAACAAATCATACCCTAACATGGTATGATAAAAACAGCAACCTCGATTCGATGACTAAGCATCACATAATTGTGGTTATAACCCGCAAATTCATGGTCTACACCAATGAACCGATTAAACTTAAGAACTCGGATAAATTCCAGGATCCAGAAACGTTCTTAAATATCTACTAATAAAACTTAGTCGTTCTTAAATGTCAACTAATAACACCCGGCCACACAAACCTACCAATCACATCCATCCAAGTTCCCTTGAACTTCATTCTCCATTACACCACAACGTCCACCCGATTGACCACAAACCCAAAATGGAAACCGAACGCCGCAGGTGCACCACAAGAGTACATCCAAATGAATAACTTGGATCGCGTATGTAACAACCCACAAAACTTCATTATTATCATTCCCGTTACAAATACCTATAGTAGGTATTTCACAGGTAAAATTTTGCTTTTTATGTGCATTTATTACTTGCATGACTCACTAGACCTGCTCACGTATTCACACAAGCCAAATAACTCAACACTCACATCCTATAAACCCCTGGTATGTCAAGCATAAGATCACCACAACACCATAATAAGTAATCTACCAATATAAAACACTAAATATATCACAAAATCCTAATAAACCTTAATTACACCCTAATTAGGTCTATGTGCTTATTTGAACCTATATGCTTAACTTAACTAGTATGAAAGTGTTCAAGGCTTAAGTATGAGTTACCTTAGGAATATTAGGATACCTTAGGACTATTAGGCATTAGTACAACCCTTTAGAACTTAGGTACAAGACCCTTAAGCACAAAACCATAACTAAGTCATAACTTCCTAAGTCATAACTTCCTAGAATTAGGTCTAGACTATCCCAAAACTTCACCATAGGTTACCACCACTTAGTGTAAGTCTCTTAGGACCTAGGATTAGTTATTAGACACTCATAGGAAACTAATCTAGGCACAATACCCTAGGATAAACCCTAATCTCCCACTAAACACAAATAGGTCATTTAGGTCACAAAACTAGGTCAAACCTTCCCAAATCTTTCCCATAAGTTACCATCACTTAGTATAGACCCTTTAGTACTTAGGATTAGTCACTAAACACTCTTAGGAACCTAACCTAGGCACTAAACCTTAGGTAAATCCTTAAACTCTCACTAAGTAAAAACTAGGTCTAAACTTAAACTTAAACTAGTAAAACCTAAACATAAGCAAGCAAACACGCTACTACCACTCCCTAGCAGCTTACACACCATCTTGTCACTACCAAGCACCCTACCACACACCTCCATCCCCTACTAAACTAAATCACCACTAATCACCTCCTTGTCACCACCTTGCCCAAACCGCCTCCCTCGGCCTGTCGCCACCACAACCGGCCTATATATGCCCCCTAGCTACCTCCTAGCTTCTCCTTGTCACCTCCTAGACCTGCCACACCACCCCATAGCCTTTCTTGCTAGACCTCTCCCCCACGACACATGGCAGCCGTTTTCTTGCTCGCTACTCCTTATGCGGGTATAAATACCCCCTCCTCCCTCCATTCTTCCTCACACCTCTTCTATTCTTTAATTTACACACATTTTGTAATACTAAGTCCCTAGGAATTGAGTTTAGAAGCTTGGATAGTGTTGAGTTGTGGTTTTGGCCGAGAGACCCCCTAGAAAACCCTAAACCCTCGTTAAACCCTAAACTAATCAAGTAAGCCTTACATTTAGTTCTATTAGCTTTAGTATAGTCTTTGGATAGTATTAGGATGCCTTAGATCCCTTAGGAACCCTTGCATGAGCCTTGAATCATTTCATTTACTAGTTTACGTTTTAAAACCCTAAAATGAGTTTAATACATGTTTGCATGCTATACACCCTTTACATGACCTATAATCTGAATTAGATAACTTAGATAGGCTAATATTAGTTAAATATAAGCTAGAAAACTTAGTTGTTACATAAAAATATAAGTTACATGCATTTAGGACTAGTTTTGCAAAACTTTACATGCATAAGGGTATATATCATAAATATCTGAAATTATAAAGTCTAGGGACTTTTTTTTTGACAATTCCTAGAAGTTATAAGTGTAAGGACTAGTTTTGCAAAGTATTAAAACCTTAGGATATATATTAAAATAAGTTATAAACTAAAAAGGACTAGTTATGCAAATAATATAAAGTTAAAGGTCTAAATGGCAAATATAGAAAACTTATAAGTTAAAGGGTTAAATGTGTCATTTTCTAAAACTATAGAAGTCTAGTGACGAGTTGTGTCAAGTATAGATAGTTATAAGTATAAATAATATAAGTATTTTAAGTTTAGGGTAGAAAATGTAAATACATAAAATACAAGGGTATAAAGTGAAAATATCATATAAGTATAAAACCAAAATAAAGTTAGATGCATAATGCAATAGTAGGGAGCTTCATGCGAGGAGTACTATGTGGATATTTCATTTTGACGAGTTTGTTTGGTTTACGAATTAAAGTGCCCTGACTCCTCGAACGATTATTGCATATACTTCTGAGATATGATAGCCCGAATGATGTTATGATTATAACTTAACTTAATAACAATATAGCTCAATAGTAGGGAGCTTCATGTGAGGAGTATTAACTTCTGAATTATGATGGCCCGAACGGTATTATGTTAATAACATAATACAATAGTAGGGAGCTTCATGTGAGGATTCATATACTTCTGGATTGTGATGGCCCGAACCGTGTTATATTATATCTAAAACATTAACAACAATAACTTAAGAAACTTAAAAAAAATAACTAAAGCTTGACATACATCCAAACCTATAACACACTAGGATATGTGAGTAAGGCAGTCTAGTTCCCGAGTCACTATTTGCATCACTTAGATTACCCTCAGCCCAGGTGAGTTCATAGCCTCATACTCTTTTAAACTGCTTTCACTCTAAATGCTTTATAAACTCTGTGAGGGGAATACATGCTACTTGCTTTACTTAAAACCGAATACAAGTCTTTTTCTTTGGTTGTTGCACGAGTAAACTAACTGCCACCACTACATAACCAAAATTCATGAATCTAATCGTTTGGTATATTTTACCCACGCGAACGCGAATATAGTTGATAGATCTATTGGAGTTTGACAACTCCCATTGGTATTAACACCTTACTGGGTGGTACCAATAAGTACTATATTTGAACCCACTAAAGGTTTAACTTTGGCAAGTTATCCTTCCCATCCCCTCATGGTTGGGTCTGCAGCCCCATGACCCAGATTGTTAACGTGTGGTTCATGAGCTTAGTGCAACATACCCTACTCATGATAATTGTACATGCATCACAATTATCACACACCTTACATTTTCCCAGATGGGTGTAACAATTGAATCCAGGGAACTTGTATTCACTAACCCTTAAACCTATGACTCTCACTCAACACCTAGTGTTGACTTTTTAAGCATGTACTCTAGGTACGCTACTTCTATGGAGTTATGGGAGAAGGAGGCACTGAACTCGGAGGACTTTTCATGGTTATCATTCAAACATAACCTAACACCTAGATTTTTTGGGACCACATCAAAAAGATAAAAGTATATATTTTACAATTAAAACTCTGATAATAATGAATGATAACTAAATTTCTAAAACGTCTCTTTTTGAATCATTTTCTACTGCTGTAACTATGATTCTATGAAGTAATACCCCAAACACTTTATCTGCTCCAATCAGTGAAAAATGGGGGTGTTACAGATTGGCATCAGAGCTTCAATTGTAGAGAATAAGGTCAAAACCTAAACTACAACTATTTTTCTTAAACCCGAGAAAAGTCGTCAGTACCTCTGCCATCCTCCATAACTATACACGCTAAGGTTAGTATAATAATTGCCTGCTTAATTGCTAAATGGTTTACAGTATTTTTACTCATCATTTTTGTCGTATTTGAACTGTCAAAACATCCAAAAACACTCAAATATGTATCAAAATACTGAAAATATCCCAGGGATTGTGTTTTATATGTTTCAGATGCAAAATGTCTAAAAACAGATGAAAAACAAACAAAGTTTGCACAATTGGCAGTTTCAGTCCCCCAACTTTCAAAAATTGACAAATCTAGTCCCTGAACATTTGTTTTGCAAGAAAAGTCAACCCAAGGCATGTAAAAGTCAAAAACTATCAAATATGATCCTTGGGTGAACACATTGGAAAAGTTACAAGTTTGGTCCCTGAAGTTTTAATTTTGACAGAAAAGGTCCCTGGAGGTATAAAAATGGAAATTATCAATGTTGGTCCATGGAAACTCACAAGTTGTCAAATTTGGTCATTGGATAAAAAGTTTGAAGGATTTGCAAAAATGGCCCCTCAACTTTCAAGTTGACAATTCTGGTCCCCGGGTATTTCATTGTGGAAAATAGACTTCAAAGGTCCTTGGAACATTAAAACTTGGCATGTTTTACCCCTTGTGACTACTTTGGAAAGATGGCAACTTCAGTCCTTAGAATGTTCAGAATCTAAAAGTTTGGTCCCTAAGCTTAAATAACACTACCAACCAAACGGACCACACCTTATTACTCCTACAAATCCAAATCCAACACCAGCCCACTCCACAATCCAAGCCCAAAGCCATCCCAAGCCCACCCACGTTTTCAAATAGTAACACCAGGGTCAAACTGACCCTTTAACCATCTCTTCCACCTCACAACCCACTCACTGCTACCATCCAAGCTCCCATCATCACCCCTAAACCTGCCTCTCCTCTGCAACACTCCAACCCTCCCCCTTGCAACTCCAAACAAACACACTAGTCCAAATTTCAACCCTGGCACAAGCAATCAGAGGCTACAAGCCAAATTTCAATTTGGCGCCAAAACCATTTAAAGGCCAAGATTGAATCTAACACATCTAATGGTCATTTTTACTGCTGGGAAAAGACAAGGGAACTCCAAGAAACCCTAATTTTGAAGTATAAATGGAGCATTATAGCTGTGAAGCAAGGAGTAGTAGTTTTTTTAGCTTAATTTATGTCGAATTTATTAAATCCTTTAAATTCAGTGTAATTTCTAGTTTCTAAGGCTTGTACTCAGTATTTCTAGTAATAAATGTTATTTATTTCAGTTTAATTTGAAGTTTCTTTCATGAATTCAGATTTCACCATTTTTAGTTAAAAATGCCATTATATCTCTGAGTTGTTAAAAGCTGTTATCAAGTGTTTGTTTAAGCTCATTTAAGTTTAATGACAAGCTCTCAAAAGTTCTTGAAGCATTTATAACAGTCTAGACCATTTAACTCATAAATCATCAAAAATCATAAAAAATGAAAAATAAAAAAATAAAAAGAAGGACAAGAATGCTGGAGCACAGTAAATAATTGATGGTTGTGGGTTAGAACTCATTGGGGAGTATTAGGAAGTGCTTTGTGGTTCCTAGTTCCATGATTTAAAGCTTGGAAGCACACTGTGAGCTCAATTTTCTATCTTTCCTTGATTTTTAGTTCATTTCTGTATTTTTGCTTGTCTAGTGTTTATATGTGCTTTCGCATATTTCCTGGGGAATATTTAGCGGAATTATTGCTTATCATAGATTGCTTGCTCATTTGTTTTACTTGTTCTCAAAACTTTTATATTCAATGCTTTGGTAGTAATGTATGTAAATCTTAGTCAATTGTTGTCATTGATAGTATTCCTGAGCTTAAATCAGTGAATAGTAGTAAGTTTCAATGTTTGGAATCACATTAGTGGGTTAAATATTTGAAAAGCTTTGAAAAGTTGTGTACATCAGTTTTAAAGGAGTGTTTGGATCTGTGGGTTTGCCTGAGTTATTATGTGTTTCTATGGTTCTATTTGGTTGCAACACATTTCTTTAGGTTCATACAGGTTAGTGTAGTCATATGAATCAGTCATTACTTGTTTAAAAGTCAAGATCACCCTTAAACTCATAGTAACAGTTCACTGTTGGAACTTTGTGATCCAAATTCATCATTGTGGCTTTAGAACTTGTTAGTATTGGTAGATTAAGTCTCAAATTAACATAATACTTCATTTTCAGTTATTAAGAACCAATCAAATTTCAATTAAGTCAAACTTAGCTCAAAAGTAAAAAGGTCAAAAATGCTTGAAGTGCTGAAAACTCACTTTTGGTGAGAATTTTTGTAAATTTTGTACTTGGAATTGGAATTTGAAACTTTCACAAGTTAAAGTGTCCCACCTGAACTACAAAGTTTTACGCTTGGCTAAAATTTATGATTTTTCTTGAAGTGTATGCACTAGTTTGTTTGAGTCTGCAGGGAGTGCAACCTCCCCTGCACCAGGGCATTTGCCCATTTTTCTTAGGCTTATTCTGAGCATGTTTGTGGGCCCCAGCCCCCAACTTCCAGCTTTTTATATAGCTTAATAGTATAGCTTATTAGCTTCAGGCTTGTTTTGGACCTCAGGTCCTTAGCTTATAGGTTATTTTGACCTTAATTTGGCCTGATCATACCCTACACACTGAGTAATCAGTGTGAATGTCCCAAGTTCAAGGTCCTCTCAAGTGCTTATTGGTGGGCCCCAGAGCTTAATCCCTAGCTTTTTGAAAAGCTCTCCTGGGTGACTTTTAGGAATAAGTTTCAATTTGGGATTCCAAACCCTCCTGTGGGCCCCACAGGAGGCTGCACCTTGCCCTTATGGCCTGCTGAACCTGAGTGGAATTTAGAATTGCTTATTCCCATTTTAAGCTTATTTAGTAGGTTATGTTTGTTGTGATAGCTTATTTCCTGTGCATCTCACTTGCTTGTATAATAAACTCTCTTTGGTTCCTCCTTAACAGTTTTTTGTAGGCTTATTTGGACTTGAAATATCCATAATAAGCCATAAGCTTGGCTGTTAAGCACTTAAGCCTTCAAACTGCTTATTTTTAAGTTCTAATCATTTTGTCTTTACAAAAGTTCAGTATTTACAGTTGTTTAGTAGTTTTGTAAAAAGAAAATCAAGAAAAACCAAAAATACAAAAAGTGATTGCTTTTATTTAAGCCCTTTGGCTTATTTTTTTGCTTATTTATAGGCAATCTTTAATTTTAAATTTTTCTTCGGCCCTTTATAAGCTGTAGTAATTTTAGGAATTTTTTCAGATTTTTATTTTGTCATTTTCTATTTTCTATAATTTAATATAGTTTAAATTAATTAAATAATTAGTTTTTAATTAGTAATAATTAATTAAAAAGTAGGAAAAATAGAATTTCTGTTTTTAAATTAGTTTTATAATATTTTAGATTTTTCTAAAATTAATTTTCATTTTTCTAGTTAAATTTCATAATTAATTGTAATTTAGTATAATTTAGTTAATTAAAAAGTAATTAATAATTAGTAATTAATTAATAGTAATTAATTAAATAGTTGTAAAAATAATTTTAATTTTCTTATATCATTAGGATTGTAAAAATATAATTTTCATATTCGTAGGACTTTATTTGCTCCCGTTTCACTTTTTATCTTGCGCGTTCGCGTTTATTAAAAATTCAAACGCGCATTTTTAGGTTTAGGTTATGTTTTTAGTGTATCTGATCATCCGTAATTGTTAACATAGTGTTTCTAAGTTAATTTCATTCCTCATCTCGTAGTGTAATCATAAAAATCAAAATCCTGATCTTCCTGTTAAATCACCCGATCACTTTAAACATTTTCAAATACAATTGCAATCCCGCTGGGACATAAACGACCCGGGGATTCACTATACTCCACGGAGACTGACTCTGAGCTGTTTGACATTGTTGACGATTCACCTGATCAATTTAGGTTGATCGTTTGGAGCCAATCAAATTTTGGCGCCACTGCCGGGGAGGTTGCTGCGTATCTAAAATGTCTTTTGAGATTAGTGGTTTTTCATTCGTCATTGTATAAACACCACCACCTTTTGTAAATCTTAATCATAATACAAAAAAAAAAAAGTCATTAACACTTTTCCTGAAGTGTTAAAACACCAAAAAAAAAAAAAAACAAACAAAACAGATCGTTACGTTTTCTATATCGGATTTCTTTTTAGGTGATTCGTAAAGAAATACGATTTTGGTTAACGACACGATACCAAAAATATTGTCCAAAAGTTTTTCACCCATATACAAAAACCCAAAAACATTCGTCTCTTTCTTGTGAATAATAATTACATAAAAATAAACCGTCGCAAACCAAGACAGAACACCTACCAACTGGGGTGTAAACATTAATAAGTTCCCAAACAAAAGTTTAAAACTTTCCTTTGTATCCTTGTGAGTGGTGTACCTTTTCTAAAGAAGCCATTCATTTGTGATTATTGGTTTAAGTTCACTGTCGTTTTGCCTCGATTTTGTTTTGATTGAGTTGGTTTTTAGTGCATGCGCACTCGTTCTTCTAGGTCCACGAGCCCATTACGTGAGCTTGTAAGAGTACCTAGAAGACCTCGTAGACGTTTAGCACCAACAGTCGGATCTGAGATCCGTACTGTTCCCACATCTTCCGTTCTCATGGCTGCTGAGCCAACTATGAACGAGCTTCTCCAAGCACCCGTCGAGGGTTACAGAGATGCTATCGTTGTTCCGACCATCGTGGCTGAGAATTTTGAGCTTAAGACCGGATTGATAAAACTGGTCACCTCGCGTCAATTATACGGTTTTGAAAGGGACGATCCTCAAGATCACATTCGATGGTTTAACAAAATTACATCCACCATCAAATGCAAAAATGTACCTGAAGAGGCAATTAAACTTCTTCTCTTCCCGTTTTCCATCAATGGGGTTGCGCGGATTTGGCTTGACAAACAAACCCCTCGATCGATTGAAACATGGGAAGATTTGCTTAAGAAGTTCGTGAATGAATTCTTTCCTCCTTCCAAAACCACGAGTCTTAAGAATGAGATCATGAAATTCACACAGAAATTTGATGAATCATTCAGTGAGGCATGGGATCGTTATAGGGAATTGCTTCGCAAATGCCCTCATCACGGTTTTTTTGATCTCATGCAGTTCGACACTTTCTAAAATGGTGTGAGCCAAGTCGATCAAGACTCTCTCAATTCCTCCGCATGAGGTAATTTCTTGAATCGAACCACAAAGGATGCTTTAGCGATCATTGAGAATAAGTCTAAGGTCCGCATTCCACGAAGCAAGCTGGTTGTTTCCCAAGTGAATGTTGGTCCTCCTACCTCATCGCCCGGGGCTCAATCTAGCACCGATGATAGACTTGACAAACTCACGGAAGCAATTCATGCTTTGGTTCTCACCAAAAATAAGAAAGTTTCTTCTCCTCAACCTTCCCCACAAGCTGAAGTAAAAAAGATAGAAGTTTGTGTCACTTGTGGTGGTCCCCACTCGTATTACAATTGCACTGCCACTGAAGGCAATCCATTTGAAGTTAATGCAATAGCAGGAAGTTTCAACCAAGGAGGTAACCAATACCGTCCTCAAGTGGAACCAAACTACCATGCTAGCAACCAAAGTGGACCACCTAGATTTCCTCCACCTCAAAATCCAAATAGGTTTAATCCTAATCCACCAAGGGGGCATAACATGCAAAATCAAACTCATGCCCCGGTAAATCAATACCCACCCCAAAGGGCTAATCAAGGGTATTCAGCTCCTAATTACTAAGAACCTCTCCCTAACGAGCTCAATAACTACATCAAGGTTAATAAGACCAAAATGAGGGCAATGCAGAATCAAATCTCAACTTTGAAGAATGATTTTCAATCTTCAATAACCAAGCAAGGTAACGAGCTGAAGAATGAGCTTATGGCAATAAACAACAAAATTGAACAATCTCAAAACAAGATTGAGAATATGTTTGCTAGTCTCATGAGTCATCTCGCTCTACCCTCTACTTCGGGAGGTCTCCCTGGTAATACAGTTGTCAACCCTAAGGGGGAACTCAAAGCTATTACCACACATAGTGGTAAAGCTTATGATGAACATCCGCTTCCTAGTACTTCTTCTCCTTGTTCTAAAGTAGTGGAAAGTGAACCTGAGGCAACCAAGGACAAGGTGCAGCTTAATAGCCCACCAAGTACCGCACACGTCCACCCTCAGGATGTTCCAAAGACCAAACCATGAGTTGTGTTTGAACCACCAATAACTCCTGTTGAGAACCCTAAATCCAAACCTTCAATACCTTATCCATCACGACTTAATGAGCAAAAGCTCCGTGAAAAAGCTAGTCACCAAGTGGACAAGTTTTATCAGATCTTTCAAGATCTGCACTTTGACATAAGCCTTGCGGATGCTATCATCCTGATGCCCAAATTTACATCAATGATCAAGAACTTGTTAAGAAACAAGGAAAAACTGTACGAAATGGCAAAGACTCCATTGAATGAGAACTGCTCAGCATTTATCTTAAAGAAGCTTCCCGAGAAGCTTGGAGACCTTGGAAAATTTCTCATTCCATGTATTTTTCCAGGGATGGTTGAATGCTTCGCCTTGGCCGATCTTGGCGCTAGCATCAACTTGATGCCTAATTCAGTGTGGAAGAAACTTTCTCTTCCTGAACTTACTCCTACGTGCATGACTCTTGAGCTTGCCGATCGTACGATATCTCATCCCCTCGGCATTGCTGAGGATGTGTTCGTGAAAGTGGGAAAGTTTCATTTCCTCACTGACTTCGTTGTTGTTGAGTTCGATGCTGACCCAAGGGTTCCTCTCATTCTTGGAAGAGGATTCCTGAGAACGGGCCGAGCTCTAATCGATATGGTCGAAGAGGAAATAACTCTTCGTGTTGGTAATGAAGCAGTAACCTTTAATCTCGATCAAACTTCGAGGTACTCTTCAAATTATGATGCCGAATCGGACAACCGAATCGATGTCATTGATGTTGCTTCTGAGGAGTACTCTCAAGAAGTTCTTGGTTATGTTCATAATTCTTCGGGTGGTGATCCCACTCATCTATCTTCTGAGCCTATTTTAGCCGACTCTTCCCCTTCTCTCACTCCTTTTGAGGGAAGTGACTTCCTTTTGGAAGAGGTCGAGGCTTTTCTTGCTCAAGATAGCTCAATTGCAAATGAAGTTGATGAAAACTATCTTGATTCCGAGGGGGATATTATTCTACTTGAAAGATTGTTAAATGGCGATCCTTCACCCTCTCCTTCTCTAAAAGAACTTCATAAAGTGGAAATAAAATCCATTGAAAAATATGATGAATTTCCCGAGGTCGTGCTCAAGGACTTACCTCCTCATCTCGAGTATGCATTTTTGGAGGGTAATGATAAATTACCCGTCATTATTGCTAAAGACTTGAAAGATGAGGAGAAAACTGCGCTCATAAAGGTTCTGAAGTCACGCAAGCGAGCAATTGCTTGGAAACTCTCCAATATTAAGGGTATCAACCCGGAATTTTATTCACACAAAATCTTGATGGAGGATGACTTCAAACCCGCAGTACAACATCAAAGGAGGGTAAATCCAAAAATTCACGAAGTTATCAAACAAGAAGTTCTAAAACGTCTTGATGCTGGATTGATTTACCCTATCTCTGATAGTCCTTGGGTGAGTCCCATTCATTGTGTTCCTAAGAAGGGTGGCATAATTACTATCACCAATGAGGAAAATGAGTTGATTCCAACTCGTTTGATTACGGGGTGGCGTGTATGTATAGATTATAGAAAACTCAATGAAGCCACCCGTAAAGACCATTTTCCTCTACCCTTCATGGATCAAATGCTCGAGAGATTAGTGGGGAATGAGTACTACTGTTTCCTCGATGGTTTCTCAGGATACTTTCAAATCCCCATTGATCCACAGGATCAAGAGAAAATTACCTTCACATGCCCTTACGGAACCTTTGCCTACCGTCGCATGCCATTTGGTTTATGCAACGCTCCTGGCACATTCCAAAGGTGCATGATGTCAATATTTTCCGACATGATCGGGAAAACAATGGAGGTATTCATGGATGACTTTTCAGTCATTGGGGATTCGTTCCAATCTGTCTCTCCCACTTGGAAAATACGCTGAAACGATGTGAAGACACAAACTTGTGTCTCAATTGGGAGAAGAGCCACTTTATGGTCAAAGAGGGCATTGTCCTCGGCCATAAAATTTCGAAAAATGGGATTGAGGTTGACAAAGCCAAAATTGATGTCATTGCAAAATTACCTCATCCCACTACCGTCAAAGGTATTAGGAGCTTTTTGGGTCATGCCTGTTTCTATCTGATACGTGGGAATCGCACCAGGCTTTAACTCTCGAGGGATCTCGAGAAGCTTACAACCCCCACCAGGCAGTGTACCTGATCGTTGTAGTATAGTATAGTGACAAGTATCGGGGGATTGATCGTTCAACTCAGGAATAGTGTCGCTTGGATTAGAAAGCGTAAAAACTAGGTCTAGGGGTGAGGGATGATTCTTTTTGTATTTTTATATTTTTAAGAAAGCAATTAAAATTCTCGGTTTTTGGAAGAGTAGGCGGAATTAGTTGCTAATCAACTAACCCAATAACTAAAGATGCAATCAAAATAAAATAACAGAAATGAAAGTAAAACTAATTAAACTAGTGGTGTGAACAATAATAGGGAAAGTTGTGTTTACTTAGGTTTCATTACTCCCTAGATATCTTTTACAGGTTGATAATTTGTTACAATTGCATAGATGATGGGTCGTATTCCTTAATACTAGTCGTAGGGCCATGTACAATATTCCCTAACTCTATAGGATCCTACTTCACTTCTATGTGGAGCCGTTAGAAGCTCCTAACATGGGATCATTAGAATTCTCCTACGCATTAAATACAACCAAAAATCACAGTACACCTCTGATCATGTTTCTTAAGACGTTCAAGCATGTCACCAATGGAAGTCTACCAGTTTTCTTAAGCCTAACATAGAATACAATCATCCGTAACAACTATAAACAAACAATCAACCCATAATTAACATCTAGGTTTCACTACATCTAAGCAAACACAAAAGAGATCTAGCCAAGCATGTTAAATTCAAGACAAGCGTAAGATATATTCAAACAACACATAGACATATTGAATGAATTGAAAGAGTACTTATCTCAATTGAACATGAAAGGTTTCAAAGGGTAAAAACCCTTGAAAAAGCTGTGATATTCGGACTAGGGTTTATCTCCAAAGTTATACCCTAATTGTTACACTCTAATGAATAAAAATTGCAAAACTATATATAGATTTTACAGAGTGACGGCGTCAAGAAGAAAATTCTGTCGCCGTCAACTCGCCGCCCATAATGAAATCGGATTGCCTAGATCCACTTTTGACGCCGTCATGTGTAATTCTACTCTGGGCCGTCACTAACAATTGGACCATGACGCCCTATGGTGACGCCGTCAACTCCTTAGTGCAAAACTCTTCTGGATCGTCACGGACTTTATCCACTTCCACCTCTTGTATTACTCTTGACGCCATCACTTGGAATTTCTTGACGCCGTCAGGTACTGTTCCCAGCAAGGAAAATTAAGACTTTGTTGTTTTCTTCACTTTTATGCTCCAAAAACGTCCAAAATGCTTCTTTTCCAGAATTCATTCCAAAAGTACCTAAAATGACAAAAGGAACAATTTAGGGCAATATTTGATCAAATAAATTCAAATCCAGGCTAAAATGACCCCCTAAAAACGGTTCATTTTTTGCCTCATCAAATACCCTTACACTTGAGATTTGCTTGTCCTCAAGCAAATGCGCTTTTATTCTAATCAAAATACAAGTTAAGGGACATTTAACACTAATATAAAAGTAATTACAACAAATAATCGTTCCACTAAAGACCAAAGACAAGCACAGAGGTCATACACTGGCACCTCACAAATAGTGTTTAGATACTCACATCTCTCGGGTGTAATAAAGCATATATCACAATATGGAAGTGAAAAACAGTTCTCACTACCTGTCATAGCAAAATAGTTTACCACAGGCTTGGTGATTGATGCTAAACCACCTAACTTATATTGACCAAATAATGGTCAACAAAGTCAAATAGCCTAGGTCAATGCTCCGGGTAATATAAGGTATCACCAGGTCGTTAAGTCCCGTTGAAGTGTGAATTGTAACTTTAGCGTATTCGTGATCGGGTGATTATTCACAGAAAAGGGTTATGATCAGAATTATTTGGAAATTATTAACAAATATAGCTTAGGAAAGCTACGTGAAAGTGTAAATTTGGTATTTTTACAATTCTAATAATTAAAGAAAATTTTAAGAAAAATAAAACCTATTTTTACACTATTTAATTATTTATTATTAATTAATTACTAATTATCTATTTAATACTAATTAAACTAATTAGAATTATTAAAAATACTAAAAAGACTTAGAAAATTAAGAAAAATTTTACAAATCTAATTAACCATTACAGGAATCCTACAAAATTATAAAAAGTTAATTTTATGTATTTTTAAGCTAATTAACTAATTATTAATCTAATTACTTATTAACTTCTAATTAAACTAATTATATTATAAAAAATAGAAAATGAACAGTAAAAATTCTAGAAAAATTTATAAAAATGTTTTAACTAAAATAAAAGCTAGAAAAATTATAAAAACTAGGTTATTCTATATAAAAACTAATTATGCTATTTAATTGATTAATATTAATTAAAACTAAATTAATTAGAAATACCACTAAAAGACAAAATAAAAATCTGGAAAAATTTGTAAAATTATTTTAACCTAAAATATAATTTCTAAAAATATAAAAGTGATATATTACTTAGAAATAAATTAAAAAGAAAAATAAATTGATAAATCCTATTAAATAGAAACTATCACTAATTTTAAAGTTGGTTTTTTGGATTTTTTTCTTTTTCTAAACTAATTATAAACTAAAAACAACTACTTTTAACAAAGACACTTTTATTTTAACCCAAGGAATAAGCACTTGAAGTGCTTATTACACCCACAGTTGACTTTTGTTGACTGTGGAGTATTTTTAGCTCAAATGGTGAGGAGTGGGGTCCACAATGATTGATTTTGGTTTCTCTGAGTTTGTTACACTATAATAAGCAAGAATAAGCCAAACTTGTGGCTTCAATAAGCCAAAAAGCACAAATAAGCAATTTACTCACTTGTTTCTGAATCAGATTTGGGACAAGGTTTTGGGGTCAAACAAAGTAGGGTCCACTAGACTAGGGGTCAAACAAAAGGTCAATTGACACTCCCTGGTAGGAGGGGGGTTGGGCAAGACTAATGATGGGGTGTGGGACCCACTGGGGTAACCACAATTTACCACCAAAGTTGGGTGGTGAAATGAGTCTGCTGAGTATCAAATGCAAACAAGCAGATGGACAAACTAGGGACTGCTTGCAGCCCTAGTATACAAGCTTGAAAAAGCTTAAACAAGATTGGAACTTGAAGATGGCTTGCCAAACTTCCCAACAAGCCAAGGTTCACAGGCAGAAGCTCAGAAATGAGCTTGTGATTGAGCTTGTGAAAGACCTCAACTACACTGATTGCTCAGTGTAGTGAAATGACTTGGTGGTACATGGCAAGCAATTAAGCAGTGTCAACAAGCAATCTAAAGAAAAGCAAAAACACATCTAACAACTTAGCCAGTTAAGCTACAAATAGCAACAAATTACACAAGCTTAAGCTAATTAACAAAGAATTCACAAGCTAATGAGAGTGGTATGCCAAGCTGTGAGCAGGGCAAGTCCTTGCCCTGCAGTCCAATTCAAGGGACAATTTGGTCCACTAAAAAAAATTACAAAAATCAAACAAGTGCATGAATTAATAGTTCTACTGGTAGACTTTGATCACAACAAGTTTCAAGTGCTCAATCACAATACAAAAATCATGAAAAATCACCCCATTTTGATGAAAATCTGAGTATGCAGTTTTGACTTTTTGAGAAATTACGAGTTTTGACTTTTGTGAACTTGTACAGCTGATTTTTATGATCAAACTTGTTTAGTTAGGGTATATTGAAACTAATTTGAGTAAATGAACAACTTATTTAAAGATGTGATGAGTTATGGCTTTGAAAACTCACCACAGTTGACTGTGGTGAGTGATTACTTGAGTTTTGACCTTTGGGTGAGTTTATGACCAAATGAAAAGTTCCCCTGACCCTTAATACACCCACAAAACTAGTTGAAACACAGATAAGTACCAATGCACTGATAGAACTGATCAAACACCCTAGAACCAAACACTCCTTTAAACTTAATTACTAAAGAGATTTTAACTTAAACAAACATATAACATGAACAATTGATTACTACTGATCTAAATGCTAATATTTAACTAAAATAAACTTGAATAAATAGTTGAAGCTACTTAATACTAAATATGAAAGAATTTTAGCTTACAAAGCCTTCCAAGCCAACTGATAAAGACTAAAAACTACATTGAAAATAGATTAAAACTACATAAAAACTAAGAGAATTACACACATAAGCTTTCATGAGCTTAAACTATATATAACGACTAAAAACTAATGCCCTAAGTCTTCCACATGGCTCCAATTTGAAATCTGAGAGTCCCACATGCCTTCCCTTTGACCTCTGACCAAATCCCATCCATTTAATTAAGTGTTGATCAATCTTAGCCATTGATTGGCTTTTTGGCACCAAAATTTATACGGGATAGTTTTGAGTGGTACTGGTGAGGGTTTGGTGATGCATTTATGGTGGTGGGTTTGTTTGGTGAGGAGAATTTATTGTGGGGGGGCTGAGTTGGTGAAAAGGTGAGGAGGGGGGGGGGATGTATGCCCTGGTTTCGCGCTTCTTGGTTGGGAAGAAGACAGAGTTGACCGGGTCAACTCTGGGTGGGAGATTATTAAAAAGGGTGTGGGCTCGGGTTTTATTTGTGGTGGACTGGGCCTAAGGGGTTGGTGATGGGCTTGTTTTGGTTTTTTTGGGTTAAACAAATTAAAGGGTCCGTTTGATTTATTACCAAAAGAAACCACAAGGACCTAATTTGTAATTTTGCAAAAGATGAGGGCTGTGATTGTAAATTTCTAAAAGTGCTCAAGAGGGGTAATATTGCCAATAACCATAACTCCAAGAACCATTTTTTGTATTTTTCCAATTTTTCAAAATTCTAAAACTTCCCAGGGACCACTTTTGCCATTTTTGGATTTTTCAGGGACTAAATATGTAATTTTGGAAAACTTGCAACCCAAATGTAATATTTTGTAAAATTGACTTTCAAAACCTTGGGTTGACTGTTTCTTTCAAAATAAATGCTTAGGGATTAAATTTGACAAGTTTTGAAACTTGGGGGACTGAAACTGCCGATACTGCAAACTTTGTACATTTTTTCTTTGTTTTTGCACATTTTGCTTTTAAAACACATAAAACACAATCCCTGGGATAATTTAAGTATTTTGATATCTTTTTGATTGTTTTTGTGCGTTTTGGCAGTTTAAATATATCAAAAACGATGAGTGTTTGAGCACTAATCACTTGGGAAAGGATCAAACCTCCACCACTTGGCGTAAGCACCTAGGATAAACTATCAAAGAGGTCATTCAAAGGGTTACAACGTTAGGTGTAGGGATATGGAATACACGGTTTTGTTGGATAAAGGCAATCTTTACTGGGGGCGAGTTAATCATCTTGGTTAATTACATGTACAATATGGCGTTGCTAAGCCAAGACTAGACTCGACTTAAGCTAATAAATGAAAAATAACAAAAACATAAAACAAACATAGAATGAAACGGGATAGTAGTCCGTATGTTTTTCTCTTTTTTCTTTTTCTTAATTTTTTCGTTTTTTTATTTTTTTATATATATATTTTTTTTTCATACACTCTTACCCTACCAACCAAAATAATACATCATAGGGAATGTACATTCCCCTTACACTTGAAGTTTTACATACTTTACAATAAACTAATCTAATGACTCGAATTAAGATAATCAAAACACTTGGAGTACCTTTAAGATTAACGCACATATGGGGGTAATATATGATATTCTTCCCCATTACTCCATAACACTAGTACTTTACCCATGAGTCCCAATCATCCCAAAACAATATGTACAAGATATGACTCGACTTAGCAACCATTTAATCAATTAGATAATTAACTATGGGTTTAAACATGTAACAATAATGCACTAAAGATGAGTGCATACACGGAAGGCTAAGGCGATTTGGGTGTACATTTAAGTGGGTTGTAACAAATTCTTCCTTTAAGTAAGATGCTTAAAGTTAGTAATGAAAAGATAGGCTCGGAGGGGTGTACTAAGGCTTTCGTGTACTAAAAATGAGTACAACGCTAAGGTGTGGGAAAAATTAGTTGACTTTGCTAGCCAAATAATATGACTTAAATGGCCAAGTAATTATGATACGGGTTTAACACAAGGGTGATCCTAATGCCTCTTATCATGTAGTAAATCCTACTACACGAATGTAGTCTCACTAGAGGTCTCGGGATGCATCACTAACGCAAGTTCTAGAATCAAAATGCTACCGGTACACTCATAAGCACTAATAATAAATGCTTTTCCTATCAAATCTAAAGGCGAATCTCACATATTTGGGTGGAAAATTTTTCAGAATAGTACGGTTTTGTGCTAGTCATACAACTCCTATCCATGAGATGCTTGCTAAGGCTAAAGTTTCACTCCTAAATGTTGTAAAAATTTTTAAATTTGGCACTAAAATTACACTAACAAGTATTTCTCTTAGTTTTATTACACACCTACCATCAAACAAACAAACTCAAGTGCAATAGTATCCTATAAGGTATCATCATTTACCCTCCCCTTATACTTAGGATGAACATTGTCCCCAATGTTCAATTAAAGAATGTAAAAGTAAAATTGGTAAAAGAATGAAAACAAATACTCCCCTGATTCATTCGGTGTGGATAGTGTGGTAACAAGGTTAGATCTTCCTCCACGAAAATGAACAATCAAAGCTTCCCTTCCAGAAAAATAAATCATCTTCTTGTCATACATAACCTGTTAAACCCGAGAAAACAAACAAGGAAATGTCGCGTAAAATCGGTGGCAATCTATATATACTAACAAGTCCTAGAAAGCAAATTAAGATATAATGCTTGTGGAATGAATGTTTGCAGATTTCCTGGAGTTTATAAAACTAAAGAATTAACAAAAACTTTAAGACTCCGTTAGAAAAACAAAACTAGCAAAATTTCCAAAATTTAACACATGACGCCGTCAGGAATTAATTCCTGACGCCGTCAGAAGTGACCTGCAGAAATCTTTACGTTAAGTTTCCGGAAAATTTCTAGAAAAACTTATGTCCTACTTCCTCGAAAATCCTGCAAAACATCATTATGACTCAATACAAGCATTTGATTCTAACAAATACTAATACACATGTCCATTTAATATTGTGGAGAATTATGATCAATTTCGTTCTTAAAAACGAATTTGAGGTTTCCCCTTACACTTATCTTTTTGCAAAATACCTTTATATGAAGTTAAGACGACAAAATAAAGCATTTTCACAATTTTAGTTTTGAAACATGACCAAGCAACAATAAAAACAAAGCATGCATATGGAAGCAAATAACAATCAAACAATTAAAAATCACACAAAACATGGGTTGCCTCCCAAGAAGCACTTTTCTTTATTTTACGAGTCTTGTAGCTAGACTCAAGGTCATGGACAATTACGTGACATGGGTGAGCTCCTCTTTGAGGACATCTTTGGGATCAAACTTGGGTTTCAACTTCCTATCGGTTTTCTTAGTACGGTATGACCTTTCAAACTTTTCTCCATCCGGATCATATAAAATCATTTTCATATGCCATGATCCGTCACCTTCCTTAGGAGGCTTGTCCCACCTCCATTTACACTTATCCCCTTCTCTCTTTCACTTGTTCATCTCTATGTTAATAGGCATTACGCATAAGAATTCAATCATTTTCCTAAAGACTAAGGGATCCTCAAAAGGGTCTAGCTCCTCATCTCTAGCTATGAGTTGTTCCACTGAATGTGTTTTATCGATGAAGTCTTTTTCTAGATAGAATGGGCGTTGAGGTCCTATAAAGTTTCTTTCTATCCAAGGTCCATATCTAGATGGCCTCCTATTCATTTCTACCCAATGTGGTGTCGGTTCGTCCTCACAAACGTAGCTATGCTTCCTAGCATCATAAAGCGACCAAGTATCGCCCTCTCCTACCGTTATCTTAGACTCCGTACAATCTATCATGGCACTAGCGGTTGCTAAAAATCCTCTTCCTACTAACAAAGGGCATGTAACCATATCTAGGACGTGAAAATCCGCTAAAATAGTTAACTTTCCTACGTGAACCACTACATCTATGATCATTCTGACCGGATGGGCAATACTTCCATCTGCTAGACCAATTAGTACTTCCGTATCCTCTAACTTTCCTAGCTTAAGAGTGGTGAAAAGGGATAAGAGAATCAAGTTGAGGCTTGATCCTAAATCGGCTAGTGTGTCAAAAGCTTCGGATTTCCCTATCTTACAAGGCAAAACAAATATAACCGGATCATCAAGCTTCTTAGGTAACTTGTTTTGAACGAAGGCGGTCCCATTTTTACCCAACTTAAATTTCTCATATTTTTCTAGTAGGGCACTATAGTAGGGAGCACGGGCTAAGACATCAATGACGGGGTGTTCAAGGTGGAGCTCATTGAATTCATCGTCAAGGTCTTGTGTAGGAGGTGTTTCAACTATGTTATTGACCGGTTTGACATCGGATGTTTTATTCAATTGGTACTTTTGAAGAATTTGGGTTTGCTTGAAACACGTGCTCATTGATTTGACCGAGTAGTATTGTGGACAAGAAGTAGGTAACGAAACCGATGATATGGAATTAACGTTTAGTTTCGGGTTCTTGACCGTGTCGCTTGGGAGTGCTCCCTTTTCTCGGTCATTGAGGACTTTCAACAATGTGTCAATTTTGGTGGTCATCTCGCTTTGCCTTTGTTTGAAATCGGCTTCAAACTTAGATATGCAAGCTTCTTGAGATTCCATAAACTTGGACATCAATCCTTCAAGATTATTGGTACCACCATAGTTACTAGAAGGATTGTTGTTGAAAGTACGGTTAGAAGGTGGACCGTTTGGTTGGTAACGATTAGGCGGATTGGAAGAATTGTTTTGGTTTTGTTTCCACCTAAGGTTCGGGTGATTTTTCCAAGAAGGGTTGTAGGAATCACCGTAAGGGTTTCGCTCGGGTTTAAAAGTGTACCACTTGTCTCCCGCTTCGTCGGTACGCGAGGATGCGTAGTCCGCAAAAGCTTGTCCGGGGAGTTCCACGCAATCACGAGTGTCATGGGGACCACTACATAATTTGCATGAAGAAGTGATTTTGGTCACTTGGCTTGAAGGCTTAGGAGCTTCGTAGGATTTCATGAGAAACTTGACTTGGTCCTCAAGTTCCATGATCCTACGGTCGGGAGTGATAGAATTGTTCAAAGGCAAAGATATTGCCTTGACCGTTTTGTTCAAATCACGGGGATCATTCCAATTTTCGTTGTCATATAGAG
>JARVZY010005533.1:0-29621 GCA_030686995.1 Artemisia argyi | reverse complement strand
ATGATTAGTTTGAGATGAGTATGATGGGTGAACTTAACTTCTTCCTAGGATTACAAATAAAACAATTAGAAGATGGAATATTTTTTAACCAATCTAAGTACATTAAG
Organism: Artemisia argyi; assembly: GCA_030686995.1. Taxonomy (NCBI): domain Eukaryota; kingdom Viridiplantae; phylum Streptophyta; class Magnoliopsida; order Asterales; family Asteraceae; genus Artemisia; species Artemisia argyi. The sequence goes on along the minus strand of JARVZY010005533.1, from coordinate 29,514 downwards.
GAAATGCTTAAGAGATTTGGCCTAGAAGACTCAAAACCCATGAAAACTCCCATGTCTACGGAAGTAAAGCTCACAAAGGACGATGAAGGTGAGTCCGTAGATAACACCAAGTATAGAGGAATGATGGGTAGTTTACTATACTTGACGGCAAGTAGACTCGATATCATGTTTAGTGTCTGCCTTTGTGCCCATTTTCAAGAGGATCCCAAAACCTCTCACCTAGAAGCGGTTAAGCGTATCTTCCGATACGTTAAAGGCACTATACACTTAGGATTATGGTATCCTAAGGGATCCGGCATAGAAACCATCGTCTATGCGGATTCGGATCATGCGGGAGACTACGTAGATAGAAAGAGCACTAGCGGTATTTGCACATTTATGGGATGTTGTCTAACATCTTGGTTTTCGAAGAAGCAAACCGCTCTTGCTATTTCTACCACCAAAGCCGAATATGTAAGCACTGGAAAGGCATGTCAACAAGCACTATGGATGAAACAAGCTCTCGTAGACTATGGCATTAGGTTAGAAAATGTCCCCGTTATGTGCAATAACAAAGGTGCAATAGATTTAAGTAAAAATCCGGTGCAACACTCTAGGACTAAACACATAGAAATACGCCACCATTTTCTTAGGGATAATGTACAAAAAGGAAATATATCCATAGAAAAGGTTGCATAGGAAGACAACATTGCGGATATATTCACAAAACCCCTTAAGCGTGAATTATTCAACCACTTGCGTTTAGGATTAGGAATGATGGAACAAGTTGACTAAATTATATTGAATTAATATAAATTTATACTTGCATAAAATTTATTTTTCTTCCATTTCATCTTTTCTAAGTCTAGGAATCTATTCCGCACAAAAATGAAGATTGGGAAAATTTATTTTCTTTGCATAAACTCCTTTGTAAAACCCAATCAATTCTCTTTAAAAATTATTCTCACATCTAGGAATCACATGAAGATCATTTTCCTTGCATTGCTGACTAATACTAAAAACATTGTTTTTCAAAATCATGCATAAACTCTCACATAAATTGTCAAGGTATATAATCTAATATATGTCTTTGACATTCATGATCGAGCAAAAATTGAATCAAGGAGATCATTTGGATTGTTTCTTAGGATCGTTATTTCTTTTTGCATTTAGGAGTCGAAACAATCACAACTCCACATTTGTTGCATATAGACACACACTAGGACAAATTCACAAATAATGTTGTCATCTTGATTCATCACTAGTTTTTCACTCACTAGTTGCCTTTGCCTTTAATCTAAGATAGGTGCCTTAGGAAGTTTAAGTGATCTTGCCTTTACTTACCTCATCTTGCTTATTATGTGTTGATTATTTGCTCTTTTGCCTATGTGTTCTTGCTTGCATGCTATATCTTGATTAGATTAGATTCTATATTGCCTAAGGGAATTGAACTTGCTTGAACTCTAATCCAAACACACAGCCTTTCTGCAAATTTTCTGCCATAAACCCAATTCTGGCAACCTGGAAATCACCAGATGGGCGGCCCCCTTAATTTTGTAAGGCGGCCCCCTTAATCATTAAGGGGACCACCCCCTAATTAAGGGGACCGGCCATCTGATGGTCGGGTTTACAGAATCTTTTCTGCTTTTTAGCCCATTTCAAGCTACATTTCCCAATTTTCACCAACACATTTTGTCCTAATCTCCCAAACAAACTTTATCCATCCATAAACACACAAATCTTACACTATAAATACCCCCAATCCTCAAAACTCTTCACTCATCCCTTCATGGCTTCTCCAAACAAACCAAAACCAAAAGCCTCAAGGCTTGCAAGAATGACGGAAAAACCCGTTTGGCGAAGAAAAAGCCCTCGAAACAAATCCATCATAACAAATGAAGTTGGAAGTCAATCAACACCACCAACCACTTACTTCCCAAACTTTCCACCAAATTCACAAGGACATTCATTTGATCCTCTTTACAAACCATACAACATTGGCCAAACATCTTCCTTCATGCCAAACCACTCATCTCATCCTCCAATCACTTGTAATGATCCATACAAGTTTGATCAACCATCCCATTACAACTCCAACTACGCAAACCCAATTCATCCATATCAACACAATGACTTTCTCCGCATTACCACGGAAAAGCAAAAGTTCCGTGATGAAATATCACAAATCCATGATCTTTGTGATCTCAATGCCATGCATCTTGCACAACGCAACAAAGGGCAACCTCCATCATCACCCTACAACAATTGCCTTCCTCACTCTCTCAACTTGGATCAAGTTACAAACCACACTCACTATTGCCCTTGTTGCATCTTTCTTCAAAAACAAATCCTTTACTTGAGTGAAGATATTTCTTGGATTAAATATCTCCTCACTCGACCTCATCCCATTCCACCCTTAACACGATACAATATCGTAAGGGCCACCTCTTCCGCTCCATACCCCACTCCATATCCTTCTCCATCTAACAACTAAGCTTTATGCTTATGTTATCCTTCAAGCAAATAAAACAATCAACCATGAGTTGCAAGCAAGTCCAAGTGCTCTTTTTGGCAATATAGGACTATGTCTTTTCTTTTGTTTTATTATGATTAATATGCCTTAAGCATATTAAATGTTGTACTGCTTTCTATGATGCTTGAATGAATCTATTTTTATAATTATTGCTTTGCATGTATATGTGCCTTGTTCTCTTCTAATATTTTGTGTAGCCAAGATTTCCATAGCTCATTCCCTTGGTGCTCTCAAATGAGGGGGAGCTTACATCAAGGGGGAGCATTAATCTTTTTGATTTTACAAAAAGGGGGAGAAGAGAATGTTAAACTCTAAATTCTTGTCTAAAAATTATTTTTTAGACCTAATGAGTTTAAGGTTTTGTAATCATCAAAAAGGAGGAGATTGTTGACATAAATATTGTCTTAAAACATTGTTAGCATATTAACAATGTCTCCATATTTTGATAATTACAAAGCATAAACTCATTAATCTAAAACTTATGACGTAAACAAGTTTTTAGTGCTTAATATTTGTCTTTGCTTCCATATCACTTAAGGTATGAATAAACAAAGGGTTTATTGCATTTCATAATCAAAGGAAATTTTTCTAATCACTAGATTTTTTATAAAATGTGTTAAACATCTTATATCTTTTACAAAATTACTTTTGGAATTAAAAGAATATGTTTAATTCATTATAAATATATGATTTCAAATTTCCAACTAAAAATGGCAAATTTTATCCAGAAAAATATTCCCCACTAAAAGACAAGAAAAACCAACGTTCTGAAGGGGCGGCCCCCTTAATCATTAAGGGGACCGGCCATTAATTAAGGGGACCGGCCACGCTCCAGAACAGTATTTTTCTCCCCTATAAATACTGGTTCATCCCTCAGAATTTTCTTACCTTTTGCACTCCTAAACTTTCTGATCTAGATCCACATTTCTATTCTCTTAATCCTTTGATCATAAGTGCATAATTTTTTGTTTCAAAGTGATTCAAACTTCATCCTCTCAAGTGCAAGAGAAGAATACTTCTATCCTCCAAGACAAGAAGTATTACAACTTGTTGTGACCTCCACATCCAAGTTGTTGGTGCATCATCAAGATTATTTACACTATTCTTTGTGAAGATTGTTGTGAATATTTGATTGTAGATAGTTGTGCTAGATATATAGATTGTGTGATTAGTTAGTAGCTTGGTGTGAAGAAGAAAAGTTAGGAATTATATTGGTGTGAAGAAGATAGGTGTGGAGTAGTTAGTTGTGAAGTAGATTGATTTGAAGAAGTTGTGTAGAAGTTGTGACTTAGGTGTGAAGAAGTTGTGGTGTGAAAATTGGTGTGTAAGGTTTTCTCCGCCATAAGGGAGCTTGTTGATATAGTGCAGAAAACTCTCGAGTTAGGTGCTCGGGGAGTGGAGTAGGGCAAGGAAGGTGTCCTTGTAGCCGAACCACTATAAATCTCTTGTCTCGCGGTTCGATCTTTCAATCTCTTACTTATTTCATTACTTATCATTGTTATATATTACATATTGATAGTTGTTTATATTGTGCAAGACTTGAGATCACATATTATCGAATCTAAGTTTTTAAAAGCTAAGAAAACACTAAAACTATCTTTTACAACGAATTAAAAAGACGTAAAACTATTCAACCCCCCTTCTAGTTTTCCACAGAGCCGAGTACTGTCAAGCTTGAGCTCAACTTGAATACTAAAACTCGAGTTTTGGATTTCTCGTGGATGCAAGTATTATGACGGAACAAATACCAAAAAAATGTTTATAGGTGACCCGAACCGTGGGTAACCGCTCATTCCCGCAAATTTGTTTACTCGTCTAGTTTAATCAAAATTTTATAAGTTATTTTCATCATTTTATTAATTATTATATAATTTCGTTATTTAAACCAGTTGAGTCAAAAATTCACCAACCTAAGAACCCGTTTGATTCATTACTTAAACACGATAACAATTCATAAAGAAGTTACATGTGTTATGTATATACAGGGTTATGGTTGAGTTTTAAGGCACAGTTAATAAACATGCCATGTTCAAGTTGAGGTTATACCAGCCATTCAACCCGAATAGGTATGTGTCAACATGACTCGATCGCTACCTCTGTTTCGAGACTTGTTCACAAAGTTTGAGCTCAACTCAATTGTTTACATAGTATATATAGTTATAACTAATGTTTTGAAAACCGGGTCTCAAATCACCGGGTTACCGGTTCGACCGTCGGGTCAACCCGGTTCTTCATGCGACATGGTTTTTGATTGTGTGTCGTGTATTGTAAGTGTTTTTTGTGTTTATTTTCTTATGCGCCTTTGTGTTTGTTCTTAAGTGTCATGTAGTTTTAAATTGTGCCTAATTTTTGACCTTTGGATAATCTAAATAAACGGATTATATTGAGAGTCCATTTTCGTGAAATTCTAATGCGACGTCTACTCATTTTAACCGGACTCGAACCTGAACCGAACTCGACTAAGTTCATTATGGCCGTCTACTCATCTTACTCGGTCAATATTTTTATTCGGGTTTCAACCCAAGTAACTCGAATACTAAATAGGGTCGGATATCGAGTTGAAAGTATTTGGCTAACTCGGGTTCTAGCCAACCTTTGACCTCCTTAGGCTTTCTAAAATATATAAAAATATTTTTTTTTATAAATTACCATTTAAACGAGTACAAATAGACAATTTTATTACATTTTACTCATATTCGGGTTGACCCGATTGCGTACAGACCGGACTCGAGTGAATCCGACCCGATTTGACACGAACCCAATTAAATCATATTCAAATACGGCCGGTTCGCGTGTCATATTTTCAGCCTTGACCATTTGACCAGAACCCGATTAACACACCTTAATATCATATAGCAATAATAATCTTAATGTTATCATACTTAATAATTAAAAAAATTATTTACAATGTTATAGCTAAGAAATGTGAGTACTAAGAAATATATAATAGAAAATTTTATATTAATTAGTAAAAATCAAATACTCCGTATTCATTAGCAAACTTTATGCTATAAAATGTAAGACCCGTTGACTAAATCCATATTCACCTTTTATTCAAGGCTTTCAAGACTAAGAGGGTCTGGTCTTCACATTCACACAATTACCCTTTCACTAAGCGGCAAATGAAAACCTAATCAAAGTGGCAAATTGATTGAAGCGGCGATTGAAAATTAAGCGGCAAATGATAAGGGTTTAGCGGGAAATTAAGGCGCCTTTTTATCAAGATGAAGCTTAAGATGATAACAATCGCATAAAAATTGGATCTCAGTTGTTGAATAAATAGCGGCACTAATCGCTTATAATTTTCATTGACTTAGTTCAATATAGGAGGTACCAGCGAATTGTAGAAGCAATATCACAAGGATTAACAACTTTCAACAAGGTATGTGCCTAATCTAATTTCATATTAGCATATAGTTTGAATATATCAAAGGCTTCATTCTTTGTAATTGGAGTGTTCTCATTTCTGTTTGATATTTTAAATGTTATTGATGTTTCTCGTATATGTTCCAAAGTAGTTTTTCCAATTCTAAATTGTAGTTTTATTGAACAAGTCTTTTGTTTTGTTTCTTTTATGATTTTGTTTTTCCTGTCAATGATACAAACAATGTATTAGAGTATATTTGGAATAAGATTACACTATTTTAACATTAAAGACCATATGTTATTGTGTTATATGTTTGTCCTAGGGTTACTTTTTGATCTAAATGAAAATGATGTGTAGATTAAGGGGTTGTTTGATTGCTTCATAATGGGTAAATTCAAAGACCAATACTAATTATGTCAAAGGTATAAAATTTTTTGAGTCGATGGATCATTCCATATAAACTGAACAACTAATGGCTCAAGCAAAATATTTATGCTATGTGTGATGACGTCTTAGTTATCTTATTATGTTCACGTCTGAGTTGCACGTCGTTGAGAAATGAACAAAATAATGGTACTATAAATGAACAAGTTTGTTGGTTTGATCCTAGGTCGGTTACTCATGAACGTAGCCAATAGACTGTCTATGTATTGTTTTTCATTTTTTGTACTGTTATATATGTGTTCTTTTTGGTCCCAATTTCTTAACCAACTTGTTGAGGAAGATACCATTTTGTTGTATTTTTGTTTCTTGGTTATATATGTATTGTTTATTAACTTATAGAAAGTATAAGGCTAATAAAAAAAACAAGCCCAACTAATTTAGAAATGAAAGACTAATTTAACCCAATGGTAAATCATTAGACAGGTGGTTGTGGTTTTATTTGAACGACAATTTAGTCACAAACATGTAGAAGCAAAGGTAAGGTAGATGAGCCCCACACGACATAAAAATCTTTTCGTGAACATGAGTGTTAGTCACATTGTTGAGTTTATTCAGTAAGGAACTAAGAGATTACTCATTATAGAGCATTGAAGTAATTCCGTAACATATATATATCATTTATGCAACATTGAATTGTTGAGTTTATTCAGTAAATGTTTAATCTACACTTTTGTTTACTATCTCATCAATATCTCGTATTTTAAATCGATGCAGATATGACAAGAGGAAGGGGAGGAATCACCAACAGATCACTTCCCTCATATGCTCGTCCTAGAACAGCGGCTGCGGCTACAACTGATCCAACTTTGAATAGAGCAATGCCTAGAGGAAGGGGAGGGATCACAAAAAGGGTAGGTGTCTCGCGTGCTCCTTAGGGAACAATGGATGAGATTCTTGATGATTCAACTTCTAATGGTGATATGACGAGAGGAAATGTTGGGAACTCAAGGAAAGTAGGTCTCTCATATGCTCTTGAAAGAACAGCGGATGAGATTGTTAGTGATTCAACTTTCAATGGTGATGGCAATGAAACATCTGGTGAAAATGTTATTGTGGCAAATTCAGGCCCTCGATCAAATGTTGAAAGCTCTCAGAATCAGTCACTCATAGCAGGGAGAAAACAACTAACTGTTGTCAATGGATTGTAAGTATAAGGTCTATTATTTCAATAGTTTTACACATTTTCATGTGATTACACTGATTTTATCATCTTCGTTATATTATAACAGCCTTGAAAGTTCAAGTCAATGCTCACGAGTAATAACAAGGATTTTCAAAGAAAGAATTGATGATGGAGCCTTCACATGGAGAAAGGTGCAACAAGACACCAAAAACTTCTATTTTGAAGAATTTAAGGTACACCATCTGATATTTAAAATATTTGATATGTACATATAACATATGTGGTTAATAATGATTTGGATTAATGTAGAAACATTATGTATGTGATCCTGCAACGGAAACACAAGTAAGGACAGCATGGGAATCAAAAGCTTCTGAACGTTATACAGATTTCTTGAGAGACATTAGGCGTAAAATGATAAAACCAATATTTATAAGCGAAGACACATGGGCTGGTTTTGTAGGCTATTGGGATACACCCGAGTATAAGGGGAAACGAGAAACAAATTCACAAAATCGTCTGAAGGGTGATGGTCCATCGACTCATACTGGAGGGTCCGTATCATATCGTGAATACGCGAAGAAACTTGTAAGCTTAAGAAACTTAGTTATAGTTCTATGATACTAAAATATGTTATTGATTGTTTAAGTAAATCTATTTCAAAAGTTTTTGTTAGTCTCTGATTTTTTTCATTTTTTGTTTACAGGAAACGACACTAAAGCGTCCACCTAATCCTTTTGAACTTTTTGTGTATACCCATACAAAAAATCATGACAAGACAACTTTTATCGATAAGAAGGCAAAAACAATAAATGTACGTTCTGATCTAAAAAGTGAATACCATTTTCATTTAGTATATAATCACTCATTTTCACATCTATATAATAACAGGATAATGTGTTACGATTGAGGGAAGCACATGAGGCAAATCATTCAGAAGGCGAGTCATCCCAATTGGTGAATGAATCAGCACTTTATTATGAGGCGGTCGGAGGCGTGAAGAAAAGAAATGTGTATGGTCTTAGCTCACAAGCATTTGCTTATTATCCGAATCCCTCCACTAGAACTTCTGCAACATATATGCCACATGAACCTTTGGAGAACAAGTATCTAGAAATGGAGAGAAAGTTGACTCGCCAGATCGGTAAGCAACAACAAATTCTTGAGTTCTTGTGTGGTCATCTTGATATTCCTGTCCCAAGTACTGAGAGTGACACCGAAGACAACAATGAAGCAGATGTGGGGGGGAACTCAAAACCCAAACACTAGCAACTCCGAAGAGCATGAAGTCTAATAAGATGATCATCACAGCCTTAGGACATCGAGAAACCTGAGTTAATTTACTTTCTGTGTGTCTGGTGGTTTAGGTTCAGGATTATTTTGGTTTGCATATCTTAGGTTGTTGTTTTCTTTATTTTGAATAATTGTTGGTTCCTTTCGGATATTTTATGTTTATGTTAAGTTTAATAAAGTTGGTTTATGTTTGTTATATTGTCTGCCTAATTTATATTTTACAGCTTTTTCAAAATTTGTCCAGATATTTCATATTAATTTCAATCAAATCGTTTCTCGAAAAATTCCCACAAGTTTTACCGGTACTTTTTGTGGTGAATATTACCCACCAATTATTGTGGGTAAACTTCTAATATTACCCTTTGCTTTCCTACCAAATATTGTGGGTAAACTTCTAATATTACCCTTGGATTTTCACACTTAAATATCCGTGGTTAAATGTACCCATAAATTATCATGGGTAAACTTCTAATATTACCCTTTGCTTTCCTACCAATTATTGTGGGTAAACTTCTAATATTACACATGGCTTTTCACACTTGAATATCCATGGTTAAATGTACCCATAAAGTATTATGGGTAAAACGGAAATTTTTACCATCGGATATTTACACACGACTATATCGTGGGTTATGTGTACCCTTGAATTACCCTCAAAACTTTTGTGTGTAATTTTGTGGTAATGTAAAAAATCCCGTGAAACATTTTACCACCGATTTAATGCGCACACCCACGGATTATGTGCTGGCTAAATATACCCATAGATTACCCACATGATAATTGTGGGTATTTTCGTGGTAGCTTAGAAAATACCGTGCAACATTTACCCACGGATTGAATGAAAATGCCCACAAACAATGTCGTGGTTAACATTACCCACATGTCAAAAAATTCGTGGCTAGTCAATTACCCTCGAAGGTTTTCCCCATTAAAACAGATTCATGGATAATTCGTGGGTATTCATCAGTTACCCACGACTTTGGCTCTTTTACCCACAAAATTTGTCCGTGGCTATTCGCCTGAATTCTTGTAGTGTATCAGGTCGAGTAAAAGTGAGATACTGAAGAGAACCCGCAAGACTCTGATATAAGCTTGGATCAGACACCAAATCACCATCGTCGCCTAGTTTAGACTCAGTATCAACAGGAGTCCGACTGGGGTTACAACCAATCATGTGTGCACGCTCTAGGATCTCATTAGCATACTTATGTTGAGATAAGAACATCCATGTAGAATCACGTGTAACAGATATGCCCAAAAATAATTCAGAGATCCCAAATCCGTCATAGAGAACTCCTGATGCAAAGAATCAATAATTCTCTGTAACAAACTCTCAGAAGAAGCTGTTAGGACAATGTCATCAACATACAGTAATAAATAAGCATTATCATTCCCTTGTTGATAAATAAATAAGGATGTGTCACAACGACTATGAGTAAATCCAACCCGAAGAACATAAGCAGCAAAACGCTGAAACCAAGCCCGAGGAGCCTGCTTGAGACCGTAGAGAGATCTCTGTAATAAGCAAACATAATCAGGATGATCCGGATCCCGAAAACCAGGAGGCTGGTGCATGTAAACAGTCTCAGTCAGATCACCATGCAAAAAGGCATTCTTGACATCAAGCTGATGAACTGGCCAATGTCGAGAAAGAGCCAAACTAAGTACCGTCCGAATAGTACCTAGTTTAACAACCGGGCTAAAGGTCTCATCCACATCTACACCCTCAATTTGAGTACTGCCACGTTGTACTCATCCACATCTACCTGGTTGTGAGGGGTTTTCAGTAACTGTCATGTTGTATGAGATTGTGTGAAGATGAAGTACGAGGTATGGTTTTGCTAGTGATTTGGTACGTACCAAATAAACCAAAAGAAAATAAAGGGGTCGCCTGATTTGTTAACAACACCAACAACCAATTTGAACCAACAATAATAATTGTCGACTGGTTATATTTATCAACCAACGATCGACACTAACAAAATTAATAACATAGTCAACTGGTTATATTTAGGGAACCAACGGTCGACTAGAAGAAACTTTGTAAAAAAGAAAAGGCGTGATTTAGGGTGTAGGTACAGCTCTCTGATACCATGAAAGTAATATTTGGAGAATGTTTCACTGTGATAAGGAGAATGTTTTCATTGTTTTTGTGTGTGATCCTCTCCATACATACGATGCATATATAGTTACAATAGGAGTGCTATTTTGGGTAAATGTAAATTACCCTTTAAAGCCTAGACTATCAATTACAAATCACAGCTCATCTCGTAGTGTCGAGTCTATCAACAACTAATCATATCATCAATAAAATATACAATTAACAGTATGACCCTCGAGCTTGCCGACCGAACTACTTCCCGCCCGATGGGAATAGCCGAGGATGTTTTCGTCAATGTTGGAAAATTTAATTTCCCTACTGATTTTGTCATTGTCGATTTTGATGCTGATCCGCGGGTACCCCTCATTCTCGGGAGAGGTTTCCTAAGGACCGGCCATGCGTTAATTGATGTTTACGATGAAGAAATTACCCTACGCGTTGGTACCGAAGCCGTAACGTTTAATTTGGATCAAACCACGAGGTACTCCTCCGAGTATGACAAATTTTCCATGAATCGAGTTGATGTTATTGACGAAGTTACGGAGGAGTATTCTCAAGAGTTACTTGGTTTTACCAAAAATGCTTCGAGTGGCAATCCCACTCCTTCTTTTGAATCAATTATTTCCGATCCTTCCCCTTCCCTTACTCCGTTTAAGGGAAGTGATTTCATCTTGGAAGAGATCGAGGCCTTTCTTTCTAATGATTCAATTTCACCGGAAATTGATCATTCCGATTGTGACCAGGAGGGAGATGTTCTTTTGATTGAGAAATTGTTAAATGAAGACCTAAACCCGTCCCTCCCTCTGATGGACCTTAAAATGGCCGATGTTAAAGAAGTTAAGCCGTCTACTGAGAATCCTCCAGAGCCCGAGCTCAAGGATTTGCCTCCTCATCTCGAATACGCATTTTTAGAAGGAACTGACAAACTTCCCATAATAATTTCAAAAGAACTAAAAGATGAGGAGAAGAACCGTCTCTTAGATGTGCTCAAGAAGAATAAACATGCCATCGCTTGGCAAATTTCCGATATCAAGGGTATCGACCCTCGTTTTTGCACGCATAAGATTTTACTTGAAGACAATTACAAACAGTCCGTTCAGCAACAATGATGGGTTAACCCGAAAATTCATGAGGTTATCAAAAAGGAAGTTATCAAACTCCTCGATGCCGGAATGATTTATCCAATCTTAGATAGCTCCTGGGTTAGCCCGGTGCACTGTGTTCCGAAGAAAGATGGAATGACCGTAGTGACTAATGAAGACAATGAATTGATTCCGACACGTCTTGTTACCGGATGGAGAGTGTGTATTGACTATCGTAAATTGAATGATGTGACTCGTAAGGACCATTTCCCACTTCCATTTATGGATCAAATGCTAGAACGTTTAGCGAGAAATGAGTTCTATTGTTTTCTTGATGGATTTTCTGGTTATTTTCAAATACCGATTGACCCTCCGGACCAGGAAAAGACTACGTTCACTTGCCCTTACGGAACGTTTGCCTATCGTCGTATGCCCTTCGGCTTATGCAATGCTCCAGGCACGTTCCAAAGGTGTATGATGTCTATATTCTCGGATATGATCGAGAAAACCATGGAAGTTTTCATGGACGATTTCTCGGTTAACGGAGATTCTTTCACTTCTTGCCTCTCCCATTTAGAAAGAATGCTGAAATGGTGTGAAGACACCAACTTGGTTCTAAATTGGGAGAAGTGCCATTTCATGGTTAAAGAGGGCATTGTCCTCGGCCATAAGATATCGAAATCCGGGATTGAGGTCGATAGAGCTAAAGTCGACGTGATTGCATCCCACAACTGTTAAAGGAATTAGAAGTTTTCTCGGTCATGCCGGCTTTTACCGACGTTTCATTCAAGATTTTTCTAAGATAGCCCGGCCCCTGACCCACTTGCTTGAAAAAGATGCTCCATTTATCTTCTCAAATGAATGCATCAAAGCATTTAATATCCTGAAAAAGAAGTTAACGGAGGCTCGTATCTTAGTTGCCCCCGATTGGGACTTGCCTTTTGGGCTAATGTGCGATGCTAGCGATTATGCTATTGGTGCAGTCTTGGGGCAACGCAAGTCAAAACATTTTCAGCCGATACACTATGCTAGTAAAACCATGACCGATGCTCAATACCATTATACGACTACTGAGAAAGAAATGTTAGCCGTCATTTATGCTTTTGAAAAGTTTCGACCTTATTTGCTCTTAAAGAAATGCATAGTGTATACGGATCATTCGGCTCTCAAATACCTAATGGCAAAAATAAGATGCTAAGCCACGCTTGATGCGGTGGGTTCTACTCCTTCAAGAATTCAATGTTGAAATTCGAGAGAAAAAGGGAGCTGAGAACCTTGCTGCTGATCACCTTTTGCGTTTAGAGAATCCCCATCAAAGTGTTTTCAAGAAAAAGGAAATTAACGAAACATTTCATCTCGAGACACTTGGGAGTTTATCACATTGTGATCCTAGTACCCCATGGTTCGCCGACTTTGCTAATTACCATGCGGGGAATTTCGTCCGTAAAGGGATGTCGTTCCAGCAAAAGAAGAAATTCTTTAAAGATGTTAAGCATTATTTCTGGGACGATCCCTACTTGTTTAAGATTTGTGCGGATCAAGTGATCCGGCGGTGCATTCACGGCAAAGAAGCCGTTGAAATTCTTATGGCATGCCACAATGGACCCACGGGAGGACATCATGGTGCCAATTTCACCGCTATGAAAGTTTTCGATTCCGGCTTCTATTGGCCGATGATTTACCGGGATGCCCATGAGTTGGTTAAAACATGTGATTCTTGCCAGCGTCAAGGAAAAATTTCTCAGAGAGACGAGATGCCTCAAAATGCTATCCAAGTCTGTGAAATTTTTGACGTCTGGGGTATTGATTTCATGGGTCCATTCCCGTCTTCTTGTGGTAACAAATATATACTCATGACCGTCGATTACTTGTCTAAATGGGTTGAAGCAAAAGCACTCCCAACCAATGACGCCCGAGTTGTAGTAAAATTTCTTAAAAATCTCTTCGCCCGATTTGGTGCACCTCGTGCTATTATAAGTGATCGTGGGACCCATTTCTGTAACGACCAATTCGCTAAAGTTATGCTCAAATATGGTGTCACACATCGTCTTTCTACGGCATATCATCCACAGAAGTTGATGTCTCCAATCGTGGCTTAAAACGAATTTTAGAAAGGACCGTAGGTGAACATCGTGCTTCATGGGCTGATAAGTTAGATGATGCACTATGGGCCTTCCGTACAGCTTACAAAACACCCATTGGGTGCACTCCTTACAAGCTGGTTTACGGGAAGGCCTGCCATTTGCCCTTTGAACTTGAGCACAAGGCCTACTGGGCCTTGAAACATGCTAATTTTGACCTACAAACCGCGGGTGATCATCGTAAATTTCAATTAAATGAATTAGTCGAGCTTCGTGATCAAGCCTATGAGAATTCTTTGATCTACAAAGAGAAGACAAAGAGGATTCATGATGCTAAGATTAAAGATCGCGTCTTCAATGTTGGTGATCGAGTCCTTCTTTTCAATTCTCGATTGAAGATTTTCTCGGGCAAGTTAAAAACCCGTTGGTCTTGACCATTCACCATTACCCAAGTATTCCCTTATTGAACCGTCGAGCTAGCTCAATCTAATGGTCCCAACTTTAAGGTGAATGGTCATCGTCTCAAACATTACTTCGGAGGGGACATACCACCCATAGTTGTCCCGGATCTCCAAACTTTCCCTAAGGATAACTAAATTCGAGGATCGAGTCAAGCTCATGTGACTTGGTAAACAAAAACAAGCGCTTCGTCTGAGGCACCCCATGCTTATCCATTTCATTTTCTTTATTTTCTTATTTCTTAAGTAACGTGATGTGAGGGGGGCGACCCTTTCCAAACTCGTGTTTTCTTGGTTGTTTGTGAATGTTCAGGAATTTCCCCGAAGTTTGAGGACTCTCGTGCTCGTTTTTTGTCATTCTCTCCACTCGAGTCTCATTCTTCGCTGCTCTTTCGGAAATTCACCATATCCAAAATCTTATCGACTAATGTTTATCTCTTGGCATACTTAATAAATGGCCTTAGATATTACGTAAGACTACCCGTACCCTTAAAACATTGAGGACAATGTTTCACTTTAGTCTGGGGGGTGAATCTTCGATTCGATTTGACCTGTTACCTTCGTCTGAGCTGTTGATTGAGTCCGAACCGTCAGATTATTATTGACCAAGGTCAACAAGTCAAAGATAGCCTAGAATCAATGCTCCGTGGAAGTGTAGGGTTTCCCCGGGTCGTTATGTCCCGACGAGGTGTGGATGGTATTAAAACGGTTTCGTGATCGGGTGAATTTGGATGAAAATGGATATAAGTGAGTGGTGATGATTACACTACTGGAATATGAAAGAAAACAGCTTAAACACACTATATTAACAATACTGGAAAGTCAGGAAAACTAGAAACGTTTAAAACTTAAAAACGCGTACGTTACGTTTAAATAAAACGTAAGCGTACGAAATAAAAAGTAAAAACGGAAATCTGAAAGCACCCAGGGGGTGAAAATGACTTTTTTACAAACCTAAGGGTAAAAGAAAATTTTTAGAAAATTAAAATAAATTTTAACCCTAATTAATTATTTAATATTAATTAAATACTAATTATAACTAATTATTAATATTTAAAATACTTAAATATAATTTACTACTAATTAAATACTAGAAAAATGAAAATAAAATTTCTAAAATTATAAAATAACTAAAAATAAGTTTTAAAAATAAAAATAAGTGTTTTTGTCTTTTTGTGGATTTTCTATTAATTAATTACTAATTAAACATTAATTAACTAATTAAACTATTTTAAATTAAGAAAAATACTAAATGAACAGTAAAAATTCTAATAAAATTTCTAAAATTACTTTATAACATATAAAAGCTATAAAAAATATAAAAACAAGGTTTTACTTAATAAAAACTAATAATGCTATTTTAACCTAATTATTAATTAATTTTTAATATAACTAATATTAAATCTAATAAATACTAAATGACCAAATAAAAATCTGAAAAATTTATTATAACTATTTTAACCTAAGATGAAATTATTAAAAATATAAAAACACAACTTACTTAATAAAAATGTAAAAATGGAAATTAAAATTAAATTTAATTAAATAGAAACTATCACTTAACTTTATATTTGTTTTTCTTGATTTTTATTTTACAAACTTATTAAATACCTAAAAATAAATAACTTTTGTAAAAACAAACTTTTTGGAAACTTGAAAATAAGCTGGAATAAGCCAAAACTTGAAACAGTTGACTTTGGTCAACTGTGGGAGGATATGAGCTCAAATTGGCTTGGGTGGGACCCACAATAGCTAAATCTGGAACCAATAAGCTAATAAAACAATAATAAGCTGGAAAAAGTACAATGGTACCTCAGAATAAGCAATAAGACAGCAAAATAAGCACTTGGAATTTGATGTAACTCAGAATATGGGACAAGGTTTAAGGCCTAATCTAGGTGGGGTCCAGTGGTTACCAGGACAAATGGATGATCAATTCATGGTGCCTACTAGGGGGAGGGATGAAATGAACAAGACTTGACCCTTGGGACTCACTGAGATGGCTGGAAAACCACCACCAAGTGGTGGTGGTAGTGGTGTCTGCTGGTGTGCAGGGGAGGTTTACTCCCTACAGCCCACTTTGGGCAATGGTGGAACCCAGTAGAAAATTCACAAAAATATAAAAATGTTTGGAAAATAAAGTTGAGCTGAGACACTTTAAGTAGGAACAAGTTTAGAACTCTAAAGCTAAACACAAAAATCTCAACAAATCATGGAACTTTTGGATTTTCTGAAATCATACTCATTTGACTTTTTCATATGAACTTCTAAGTTTGACTTATCTGAGATTTGATCTATCCTAGCTAACTTAATATGATGTAATAATATATTAAATGACTGAATTTAGCTACTTTAACAACTAATGTAATGATTTAAGTGATCATGGACCTAAAAAAACATAACAGTTGACAATTATGAAGATTTAAAAGAGACTTTGACTTTTTTCCAAATGGCAGCTAGGTTTGATGCTTTTAATATCACATTGGGACCTAAGGTGGTATGTTTGAGTCACAAACAACACTTGGAACTCAGGAAACAGTGGTGGAGTTCACTGATCCAAACACTCCCATACTAAACTGATATGACAGTCCATCAAAGTAAATGCTTAATCTAACTTTTAAAATTGAATCAGAAGCACAGTTTATGACCCTATGAACTACTTGAAACACAGGATTGCCAATTAAAACATCAATTACCTAGGAATTAATAAAATGCTAAAATGATAACTAGATTAAGCAAAAGTGAGCATAACAGATTCAAAAGCAAAAGGTATGCAAGATCAGGCAAGAACTCAACTAAGAATTATCAAACAAATATAAATCAGTATTAATGAGCACACACAAGCTAATCTACAGTGGAAATGCAGAAAAATGGGAAGATGCTTACAATTGGTGTCAAACTGAGGAACAAGTCACTAGGGTACAACACATATCCTAGCACCTCCCTTGAGGTTCTAAACCTTTGAAACTTCAACAATCATCCCTGCTTCTTGCCTCTTGCCAATCAGAAACATGATTTTTATTTAATTCCCTTTTTTTTTTTGTATTTTTACTATTTTTATTTATTGATGTAAGGAACTGGGTACAGCTATTAGGAAAACTTAGAAAAACTTAAAAATGATTAGAGTGAGCTCATAAGACTAGTAACAAACAACTTTTGATAACTTTAAGGTTTAACTGAGATTATGAGTAAAACTGCCAACAACTCGAATTCAAACTAGAACTTGAAATTAAGATTCAACAAAGTTTTGATTAAATTAAAATTACTGATTACAAGCTTCAGAAACTGAAAATACAACTGGAAAGCTAAATTAAACTACCTACGTTTAACTACTACTAAAATTACACTAATTCTCCTTCAACACTGCTTCATCTCCCTTTTGTAGCCTCAAGTTGTCTTGAGTGGGACCCACAGGTCAAATCCCACCAGTCAAATCATCCAATGGATGACCTTGCTTCTTGATTCGAATTTGGCGGGAAAAGATTCTTTATTCAATTTGGGTCTGTGACAGTCCCTAGGGGGGGGTTGAGGTGATGGGTGTATTGGGAGGTGTGAGGATAGGATAAGGGTGCAGTGGAGTGGTGCAAGTGGTGGATGGGAGAGTGGTATTGCAGGGGGGGTTTGGCTGTTTTGGTGGGGAAGGAAAGAAGACGGGGTGGTATGGTGGTTTGTGTTTGACCGGGGTCAAACAAGGGTGGAAGTGGACTGGGCTTGGTAATTGGGCTTGGGTGGGTTAACTGGATCAGACAAAGGGGGAGTTTTGGTGGGTTTAGTTTTAGGTAAATAAGGTCCGGATTTGGTTTTAGTTTTTAGGAAATTTACAAGGACCAAAGTTGTAATTTGGGAAAACTTGAGGGTTGGTCTTGTAAGTTTCCAAAAGTAATAATGAGGACCTAATTTGACAAGTGTGAATAGTACAAGGGCCAAAAATGATAATTTTCCATATTAAATGCCCAGGGACCTTTTCTGTCAATACCTCAAACTCCAGGGACCATTATTGTAATTTTCTGAATCTTGAAGGGCTTAACCTGTAAATATCAAACAGTTAACACAAAGGGCCAATTATGTCATTTAAGAATAGTATAAGGTTTATTTTGATTATTTTCCATTTTTAAAACCTTAGGGACTAATTTTGACATTTTTCAAAGTTGAGGGACCAAAGTTGTAAATATGTGAATTTTTAACTTCAAAGGACTTTTTATTACAACTTGTGAATCCCAAGGACCTTTTATGATAATTTTACAAGTTTTGATTCACCAGGGACTAGTTTTGCAAATATATGAAACTTGAGGGACTGAAACTGCCAAATATGCAAACTTTGTACGTTTTTCATTTGTTTTTGCATATTTTGTGTTTGAAACATATAAAACACTCCTCTAAGATATTTTTAAGTATTTTGATACATATTTGGGTGTTTTTGTATGTTTTGGCAGTTCATATAAGACAAAAATGATGAGTATTTACACACTCATCAATCCCCCACACTAAACTATTGCTAGTCCCTAGCAATCTTTTGAGAAAAATTAATGGATTTTAAACTCTTTACCAAAAGCCATCACTTCTGGAGTAGCCAGGTGTAAGAACTGTGGCACACCTGATAACCGTGTGATTTTGAGCAAACCACCAGCTGTCAACGGATTTGATTAGTCTTTACCAAAAGCCGTTTGCTTCTGGACTAGCCAGCATCTTGATGGACTAAGTCAACATCTTGGTGAGCTGAATACCAATTATGGATTTTCCACGGCCTTTACCACAAGCCATAATCTTGCGGGCTAGCCAGCTCATTTGCTTATGAGGATGCGGGGGAGCTGAGGAACCATGCAAGTTTTTGGCAAACTGCCAGCCATCAACGGATTTGAGATGTCTTTACCAAGAGCCGTTTGCTCCTGGACTAGCCAATCCCTTTTGTCGTTTAGACAAGGCGGATTGATTACCACAAAAAATTTTGAACTCAAGTGAAAAATTTTTGAAAATTTTTGGTCAAAAACGGGGGTATAAGATAGTAAAATGTGATAAAATTCGCTAGAATAGCGAATACCCCCCCACACTAATCATGAATATTGTCCTCAATATTCAAAATCCCGGCTATTATGCCGACATTTTGAACGTAAAAGGGCAACATTACAAGCTAAGCGTGGAAAACATCATTTTGGATTTTCACTTCTATAATCATAGCATGGGGGACTCCCCCACACTTAGGGTGAAAACCCTATAAGCATGCTCATTTTTTGGTTACCGAGTCGCGAGCTTGACTCGACCCCGAATTAATTAGTCCATGGGGAAGCATGATGTGGAAGAGAGAATCTCAATCGGACTTTCATTCAAAATGTTTGGATAAACATTTGAAGCACGTGAAAGTTCCACACCGATGAGATATAATATCCGGCTCAAGATAATGATACATGAAAATGCCGGGATCAAAGATGGTGTCTTCATTCCCGAAGGAGTGAAGGACAAGAGAAGTCACCTTATAGGTGAAGAAAAGGAAGAAAACCATGATGTAAATCATGATTTGATATTCTTCCTCGAGAACAGGCTCAGTAGCCTGAATTTGGATTTCAAGGGTTAAGCTCGTAAATATCCCGGGAGGGTGGGTGGGAATTTGCAAATTCTCATAATTGAGAATATCTCCCCCCGGGCTATCAAACTCCGGAGGAGTCATGACATGATGAGCGAGTTCACCGGAGAACTCCTCATGAAGAGAATTATTCACAAGATGTGAATCTGTGAATTCATGTTCTGATATAACCTCATCACAATCCTCATTCCGAATACCAAAGAGTGGATTATCAGAAATCAAAGTGAATTCAGAGTCGAATTCAAATAGAGGATTGGTGAGAGTAGTATTGAATGTTTCGGGAACAAAGAGATTAACATTCTCAATTGGATTGTCGGGATAAGAAGTGAGTGACGGATCATGATATAGGAGACTTTCAATTTCTCCCAGATCAGCTTCGAAGTCAAGGAGACCATCATCACTTTCCAAGGAAAGTGGATCGATGTGAGTAAGTTCATCAGCGAACTCCTCAAGAAGAGGATCAACATCAGACTGAGGGAGTGATGCCTCAATATACTCAATGTCTCCATGAGATGTATAATCATTATTAAAATCTGAGAAAGTCTCAAAATGATCGTTTGAACACTCAAGAGGGGAAAGAATATCACACATATCATCCAAAGTTCCCTGTGACTCTCTCGGGATTGGAACAAGGTTCTCAACACTAGACTTTATGAATTCGTCCGATTCCCTTTCAGGAACAGTGTCAAGATGCTCGTCCCCCATGATCAAAGAGTGAGTGGGAAACTCGGGTGTGATAGCAGTTGTTTGAGATGGAATCTCAACTGCTGGGATATCAACTGATGACTTTGATGAATCTTTTTGAATAATAACAATGTTATCTTCATCATCAATGTCATCATAGTCATCATATCGAGCAGTATTGCGAATATTAGCACGTATTTTAGCTGCTCGTTGCTCAGCCAGTAATTCTTCCATGCTTTTTCCAGATTCTCGTTCTTCAGCAAGTAATTCTGCCATAGTTTTCCCACGAGAATTTGGAATGAAAGGAAATTGTGGGGATGTGGATGTGTCAAAACCGTAAGGTTGACATTGAAAATCACTATGAGGACCCCCACAATAAGCACAAGAAGAACTTGGAGTTTGGCGGAGTGAAATATTAGCTAACTCCTCCTTAAGTTCTTTAACTTTCTCAAGAACTTCTAAAAAGTCTTGCTGGATTTGAGGAGTTGCTAGGATAGTTTGACACTGTGGAGGTTGGTCTGGATACGAAGAGTCATAATTGTTACAAGGAAATGGATTCCTCGTTTGACAATCAGAGCTAAAGTGTGGACCTCCACAGTAATCACAACAGTAAAACTGTTGAGGCTGTGAGTTGTATGTGCTAGAGTCATAATTGTAGTCAGGAAACTGCTCATAGACAAGCGTGTTTCCCGATTGACAATCAGAACTGTAGTGTGAACCACCACAGTACTCACAACAGTAGAACTGCTGAGTCTCATGGTGTGGTAACTGATGGAATCAATCAGTTGTGTCATGGTAGGAATAGGGATCTTGGTTATAGACAGACCCGTTTCCCGACTCTACCATGCCACAACTGGGGCAATTGCCACCATTATAAGGATTACCACACCACTGACAGATCAGAAAATGTGGATGAGACATAGAAAGAATCAAAAGGTTTTAGAGGGTAAGAAATGGAGAATCAAAAAGGTGAGAGGGTAAAGATGGATATTTTTGGTGTTTTTGAAAAACATTTTATCAGAAAGAAAATCTTTTTGTGTTTTTTGTGTTTGTTGAAAACTAATTTTACAAAGTTTTCAGAAACAGTTTTGTTTTTAAAATAAGAAAATATGAACAAGGGATGGTAAATATACAATGGATGTATATCCAGATTCACTAATCTGCAAAACCGTGTAGAATACGCGCACAACCTCCCCGGCAGCGGCGCCAAATTTTGATTGAGTCCGAACCGTCAGATTATTATTGACCAAGGTCAACAAGTCAAAGATAGCCTAGAATCAATGCTCCGTGGAAGTGTAGGGTTTCCCCGGGTCGTTATGTCCCGACGAGGTGTGGATGGTATTAAAACGGTTTCGTGATCGGGTGAATTTGGATGAAAATGGATATAAGTGAGTGGTGATGATTACACTACTGGAATATGAAAGAAAACAGCTTAAACACACTATATTAACAATACTGGAAAGTCAGGAAAACTAGAAACGTTTAAAACTTAAAAACGCGTACGTTACGTTTAAATAAAACGTAAGCGTACGAAATAAAAAGTAAAAACGGAAATCTGAAAGCACCCAGGGGGTGAAAATGACTTTTTTACAAACCTAAGGGTAAAAGAAAATTTTTAGAAAATTAAAATAAATTTTAACCCTAATTAATTATTTAATATTAATTAAATACTAATTATAACTAATTATTAATATTTAAAATACTTAAATATAATTTACTACTAATTAAATACTAGAAAAATGAAAATAAAATTTCTAAAATTATAAAATAACTAAAAATAAGTTTTAAAAATAAAAATAAGTGTTTTTGTCTTTTTGTGGATTTTCTATTAATTAATTACTAATTAAACATTAATTAACTAATTAAACTATTTTAAATTAAGAAAAATACTAAATGAACAGTAAAAATTCTAATAAAATTTCTAAAATTACTTTATAACATATAAAAGCTATAAAAAATATAAAAACAAGGTTTTACTTAATAAAAACTAATAATGCTATTTTAACCTAATTATTAATTAATTTTTAATATAACTAATATTAAATCTAATAAATACTAAATGACCAAATAAAAATCTGAAAAATTTATTATAACTATTTTAACCTAAGATGAAATTATTAAAAATATAAAAACACAACTTACTTAATAAAAATGTAAAAATGGAAATTAAAATTAAATTTAATTAAATAGAAACTATCACTTAACTTTATATTTGTTTTTCTTGATTTTTATTTTACAAACTTATTAAATACCTAAAAATAAATAACTTTTGTAAAAACAAACTTTTTGGAAACTTGAAAATAAGCTGGAATAAGCCAAAACTTGAAACAGTTGACTTTGGTCAACTGTGGGAGGATATGAGCTCAAATTGGCTTGGGTGGGACCCACAATAGCTAAATCTGGAACCAATAAGCTAATAAAACAATAATAAGCTGGAAAAAGTACAATGGTACCTCAGAATAAGCAATAAGACAGCAAAATAAGCACTTGGAATTTGATGTAACTCAGAATATGGGACAAGGTTTAAGGCCTAATCTAGGTGGGGTCCAGTGGTTACCAGGTCAAATGGATGATCAATTCATGGTGCCTACCAGGGGGAGGGATGAAATGAACAAGACTTGACCCTTGGGACTCACTGAGATGGCTGGAAAACCACCACCAAGTGGTGGTGGTGGTGGTGTCTGCTGGTGTGCAGGGGAGGTTTACTCCCTGCAGCCCACTTTGGGCAATGGTGGAACCCAGTAGAAAATTCACAAAAATATAAAAATGTTTGGAAAATAAAGTTGAGCTGAGACACTTTAAGTAGGAACAAGTTTAGAACTCTAAAGCTAAACACAAAAATCTCAACAAATCATGGAACTTTTGGATTTTCTGAAATCATACTCATTTGACTTTTTCATATGAACTTCTAAGTTTGACTTATCTGAGATTTGATCTATCCTAGCTAACTTAATATGATGTAATAATATATTAAATGACTGAATTTAGCTACTTTAACAACTAATGTAATGATTTAAGTGATCATGGACCTAAAAAAACATAACAGTTGACAATTATGAAGATTTAAAAGAGACTTTGACTTTTTTCCAAATGGCAGCTAGGTTTGATGCTTTTAATATCACATTGGGACCTAAGGTGGTATGTTTGAGTCACAAACAACACTTGGAACTCAGGAAACAGTGGTAGAGTTCACTGATCCAAACACTCCCATACTAAACTGATATGACAGTCCATCAAAGTAAATGCTTAATCTAACTTTTAAAATTGAATCAGAAGCACAGTTTATGACCCTATGAACTACTTGAAACACAGGATTGCCAATTAAAACATCAATTACCTAGGAATTAATAAAATGCTAAAATGATAACTAGATTAAGCAAAAGTGAGCATAACAGATTCAAAAGCAAAAGGTATGCAAGATCAGGCAAGAACTCAACTAAGAATTATCAAACAAATATAAATCAGTATTAATGAGCACACACAAGCTAATCTACAGTGGAAATGCAGAAAAATGGGAAGATGCTTACAATTGGTGTCAAACTGAGGAACAAGTCACTAGGGTACAACACATATCCTAGCACCTCCCTTGAGGTTCTAAACCTTTGAAACTTCAACAATCATCCCTGCTTCTTGCCTCTTGCCAATCAGAAACATGATTTTTATTTAATTCCCTTTTTTTTGTATTTTTACTATTTTTATTTATTGATGTAAGGAACTGGGTACAGCTATTAGGAAAACTTAGAAAAACTTAAAAATGATTAGAGTGAGCTCATAAGACTAGTAACAAACAACTTTTGATAACTTTAAGGTTTAACTGAGATTATGAGTAAAACTGCCAACAACTCGAATTCAAACTAGAACTTGAAATTAAGATTCAACAAAGTTTTGATTAAATTAAAATTACTGATTACAAGCTTTAGAAACTGAAAATACAACTGGAAAGCTAAATTAAACTACCTACGTTTAACTACTACTAAAATTACACTAATTCTCCTTCAACACTGCTTCATCTCCCTTTTGTAGCCTCAAGTTGTCTTGAGTGGGACCCACAGGTCAAATCCCACCAGTCAAATCATCCAATGGATGACCTTGCTTCTTGATTCGAATTTGGCGGGAAAAGATTCTTTATTCAATTTGGGTCTGTGACAGTCCCTAGGGGGGGTTGAGGTGATGGGTGTATTGGGAGGTGTGAGGATAGGATAAGGGTGCAGTGGAGTGGTGCAAGTGGTGGATGGGAGAGTGGTATTGCAGGGGGGTTTGGCTGTTTTGGTGGGGAAGGAAAGAAGACGGGGTGGTATGGTGGTTTGTGTTTGACCGGGGTCAAACAAGGGTGGAAGTGGACTGGGCTTGGTAATTGGGCTTGGGTGGGTTAACTGGATCAGACAAAGGGGGAGTTTTGGTGGGTTTAGTTTTAGGTAAATAAGGTCCGGATTTGGTTTTAGTTTTTAGGAAATTTACAAGGACCAAAGTTGTAATTTGGGAAAACTTGAGGGTTGGTCTTGTAAGTTTCCAAAAGTAATAATGAGGACCTAATTTGACAAGTGTGAATAGTACAAGGGCCAAAAATGATAATTTTCCATATTAAATGCCCAGGGACCTTTTCTGTCAATACCTCAAACTCCAGGGACCATTATTGTAATTTTCTGAATCTTGAAGGGCTTAACCTGTAAATATCAAACAGTTAACACAAAGGGCCAATTATGTCATTTAAGAATAGTATAAGGTTTATTTTGATTATTTTCCATTTTTAAAACCTTAGGGACTAATTTTGACATTTTTCAAAGTTGAGGGACCAAAGTTGTAAATATGTGAATTTTTAACTTCAAAGGACTTTTTATTACAACTTGTGAATCCCAAGGACCTTTTATGATAATTTTACAAGTTTTGATTCACCAGGGACTAGTTTTGCAAATATATGAAACTTGAGGGACTGAAACTGCCAAATATGCAAACTTTGTACGTTTTTCATTTGTTTTTGCATATTTTGTGTTTGAAACATATAAAACACTCCTCTAAGATATTTTTAAGTATTTTGATACATATTTGGGTGTTTTTGTATGTTTTGGCAGTTCATATAAGACAAAAATGATGAGTATTTACACACTCATCAGCTGTTAACTTACGTAACTCCGTTTTCCACCAAAAATTTCAAATTTTTGTCACCTCTTTATAAACCAAAAAAAAAAGAAAAAAAAATGATATGATATATGATAATAAGTTTTGACACCTTGTTTTGACTTTCCTACCGGCGAGAGTATAAATAAATGTTTCGACTTGACCGGGCGTGTTGAGCCCTAGCTCGTCTCCCTTAACCAAAATAATCAAAAGATTATGGCTAAGCATCCGCGGATCTCATTACTTGGGATTTTAAATTTGCGGAGATCGAGGAATGATAGAGTTTATTTAGAAGTTTCGTGCTAAACATGGAGTAGTTGGATCTCTTTAGAGCCCACGAAAGGTACTTGTGGCCTCCTTGTTCCCACAAGATTGCACACCAATAAAAATAGATCTCTAGGATTAATTAAGTGTATGGGGTTTGGGCAATACTTAGTTTTTTTCTCGTTCCCAACAAAATCTCTGCATATGGGGGTTTGGTACACATAGGGGTACTGCCAGTGTTACGGTGAAATAGACTATTACATCTTGCCGGTTCGCAGCCGATGTTGTGATTTTAGTAAAGGCCGTAGGACTCGGGG
Source organism: Artemisia argyi (assembly GCA_030686995.1). Lineage (NCBI taxonomy): Eukaryota > Viridiplantae > Streptophyta > Magnoliopsida > Asterales > Asteraceae > Artemisia > Artemisia argyi. The sequence continues at coordinate 3,095 of JARVZY010005533.1, read as the reverse complement.
TTTGGCATATGATTATGAATATCAATAACAATAATCCAAAGCCAAATAAAAAGGCAGAGGAATCCAAAGCTATAAAAAGCAGCGGATATAAATCCAAGGTCATAATAAAGCTCTTACTTCTTGGCGGCTCATAAAACGTTGTTGTAAAAGAAATAAAGGACTAAGGACCAAATATTATTAAAGTGCTTATAATTATGCAAAAAATGCCAAGCTTCGACTCCGGGGGTTTCCCTAATAAAAGCTTTTGTTTCGGGTTTCAGACATGGGATGTCTCGGTCATAAATAAAAAGGGGGCCCCCACAAATCGTGTTAAATCAGAGACCTTCATGTGGACCCGATTTCTGTATGCAGGGGTTTTCGAAGGAAAGTTTGGAAACTACTTAGCGTTCAAATTTTGTGCTCTTATCGGACTAACAAATATCAAAACGAGAAAATATGAAGCAATTCATTTCTCACAAATTAAAATCTTGAGATACAAAACTTAGGAACTGGGAACAAGTGGTAATTTCACAATTAACTTTTGTGGGTAGTGTTAGCATCTAACTTGTGGATAAACAATGATCTCGATTTTCTGCTTAGTTTGGGAGCTTGTGAAAAATCAAGGATGACGATTTTTATCAGTATGGTCTCTTCTCTGTGAGAAGTGTTTCTACTCGTTGACCCTGAAAGTTATCAATAGATAAGAATTGATAATGAAAGTCAAAGTAAACCGTCACATATATAAAAATGAAAAAATACAAAAAGAGTAGTAGTAGTTGTTATTCCTGAAAATCGGAAAACGGAGCATTTTTCAGAATAAATGACTTTGATATCTCTTTTGAACATCATTGCTACTTTACAACATTAGTAAAGAGAGGTTTTGAAATTATTTATCTCTTAAGCGTGAGGTGATGACATTGCGTGAGGACACGGCAATACCTTAGTCTGGGGGATTTTGATGTGTGCTTTTTCACACATCCTTTTTAGCCTTAAATCAGACCAAATACACCAAATACTAACCAAATATGCCAAGAGAATGTATGTTTTTGTATTTGTGTATGTGCAGGTACGAATATGAGAAAAATTAACAAAAACGAAGCCATAACCGACAAAAATGAGCACGAGATTGGAAAAAGGTCAAATACCAGAGCCGGGGAACCAAAATGATCAAAGAAAGCTCAAAATTGCTTTTGAAGTCCTCAGAGATTCATCAAAGTGCAAATTTGATCCCTGATCAAAGTTTGGAAGAAATGTCACATTCAGTCCCTACACTTTTAGGAATTTACAAAAATGGTCCTTGGAGTAATAATTCAAGTAAAGTCAAAATGTGGTCCTCCAATATTCATAATTTGACAATAAAAACCCTTGGAAGATACTTTTGATAATCTACAGATTTGGTCCCTGAGTTTTGAGATTGTACAAAATTGGTCCTTGATAAAACTTATTAATCCTAAACCAAATGCACCAAGCCTAGATCTATTAACAAGCCCAAATAGCAACCCAAGCCCATTCCCTTTAAAACTATACCCGGTCCAACCTTTACCCATGGTCAACTAGACCCGGTCAAACATCCCAATATATTAAAATCCCCAAAAACAATTTACCCGCCCCCCTTTCCTATTAACCCAGAAAAAACTAGAACCCTAATTACTGTTCACGCTCGTAAAAACTTAATTCACCACAATTAAGGGTACTAGAGTCAAATCGCATGAGTTTCTAGAAGACCCTGACATGGCAGGCCTGCCATGTCAACAATCCGTGTGATATTGAGCACCTAATGATTGAAGCATGATTGATCAAACGGCCATAGATTGAGGATTGGTGACCAAGGTTAATCCAAGGGATGAGATGAGCTCAAACTAACACAAATTCACGAGGATTGCTGAGCTGTACTCCTAGAAGCTTCATTCCCAGCCTCTAGCTCTAGTATAAATACCTTCCTTGTATCCGTCATTAGAGGTGTGTAGGGTTTTTAGTATTGTTTAGTTTTTCTGTTTTCCATATATTATTGTAATTTTCATTTCAAGTCTTGTACTAAATTTCATATTAATATAATTTTAGTTTTCATCTCAGTTTATTGCTCTTAAATTTCATTTTAGTTTAAATTCTTAAATTACTTATTGTTAGTTTGAATCATTAGAAGTAGTTTACCTAGATTTTTGTTTTAAATTTCTGTTTTTACTTATACTGAAAAAAAATCAGAAAAATAAAAAAATATTAGTTTCAATTATAATTTCAGGTTTCATTTAGATTACTTACTGTTTTATTTAAGCTTATATCAGCATCATAATAGCTTTTGTGAGCTTAATTTGTCATTTACTCCCAAATACACAAAAGTCAAACAAGGTCAACTGAATAGCTTATTGGATAAGCTGAGCTTATTGGAGTATTGGCAGCCAATCAGGAATCCACTTGGCCTGTCATAAAAGACAGGCAAGCTTAGTGAACCCCCTCTTTTCATGCTGAGGGGGATTTGGTTGTAAGTTTTTTATTTCAATTTCACTTCTAATGCATTAGTAGATTAATGATAGCTTAGATCTGTTATTGTTGATTGTTTTAGCTTAATTTTGATAGTTGCATAAGTTTCAGTCTCATCTTATTGTTGTTCTCAGTTTTATTTGATTTGGATTATCCACTTTCATTTACTGTTTCATTGATCTGTGTTGCTTTATTGGTAATAGCATCTGAGATTTGTGGTTTGGACTCATTTAAGTATCATTGATTATTAGTAGAATTGATATTGGTGAGTTGGACTGAATTGGATTGATTTTGAGTGAGATATAAGGTTGAAACAGTCACTGTAAGGGGTGTTTGGAATATATAGGTTTGCTGGTATTTCAGTTGTTTCAGAGGTGTTTGTTAGCTTAGTCATCACTCTAAAGGTATAATTAGTCTTATTAAAGTTTAACTTGGTAGGTTATTTCAACAAATAGTCAATTTAGATCACAGTTAGTTATATAGGTTAAGTTAGTTGCATAATCTCATCTATAGTTTCATATTAGTAATAAAAATCTTAAATTAGTTGCACAATAGCTTATTATAACATAGGAAAACCATTAAGACAGATTTAAATTCAATTTAGTCAAATTTAATCTGTTTTTCAAAAAGTCAAATAA
>JARVZY010005531.1:25000-29640 GCA_030686995.1 Artemisia argyi | reverse complement strand
AAGACGGCTTGGTAACAGATCGCTTCTTCCAAAGCGCGCCCCATTCGTTCCGCTCGCAACAATCCAATAAGTTCTCCGGGCGAAAAAACATTAGACATTTCATCTTCTGAAACCAATACTTTTGATGTTATTTGACGTACAATAATTTCTATATGCCGATTATGTATCTGCACCCCCTGGGATCGATAAACCTTTTGGACCTTATTAACCAAAGAGATACGACTTTGCACTATAGTTAGCTCAGCACCAATCAAGAATGCCCAAGGAATTCCAAGAATTCTTGTTATACATTTATTCCAACTCTCAATCCTTTTTTCGAGATTCATCGATATTGAATCAATTGAACGCACTTCTAACACCTGTTCCACTTTTGGAAGACCTTGGGTTATATCACCAGATCTGGATTTTTCATATATAAATGTAACTAATGTATCTCCTTCGTAAAGGATTTCCCCATAATGCCCATGAACAGTTGCTCCTGGAGTAGCCAAATAAGGCTTAGCCGATCGTATTACCACAGAGTCAACTTGAAGAATTAGAACTTGACCCGATTTTAAATGCGGTCCTTTTTTGGCTATACATACATTTTCACAAAGAAACTGCCCAAGACTAACGATTGTAGATGTCTCTTCACAATAATTGTAATGGAGAAAATACCAATTCAAATTCAATGGATTCAAAATGATGTTACTGCACGAATAGGGATTATAAATTTTACCATTTTCATCCAGTAAATAATATTTAAGTATTTGAAAAATCTGTTTTAAATTATCAAGTTGCAAATAGTTAGTTACCAAGATCTGATTATGGGTTATTAAATGGGAAAATAAATCAAAATTATAAATTGGAAAGCCTGTTCCTAAGGGGCCCAACGAATTCCTAATTGGAATGAGCAGGTCCTTTTTGATTGATTCTTTTATCACATTGGTTGATTTTACATCGTTGAATGGGCCTATTCGAGAACAATTAGATGATGACAAAATTATCAAAGATTGAGATTCCTTATTTCGATTCAATAACGTATGAATAGTTCCTTGATTTGGATTAAGGGATTCTTGAATCCTTGGCTTGGGATTGGAATAGGAATAAATGGAAGAAAACGGATTGACATTAGCGCGATCTGATCCATTCTCAGAGATCAATCCTGAACCCGACAGATCATTTCTTTTTCCGGTATACGAAATAGGGGACTTCGCTAAGTCGATTCTTAGAAAATCTCTAATCAAACCATTTGTCCTTATTTCAACAAAGGAAGCACAGGCCTTTTCGATCTTTTTGTCTTGGTCCCAGTTCAGCACTAAACAAGTCCGAACTAATTGAATATTTGTGTCCCAAATTTCAAGAATTGGGTCGTAATAAAGGATATAATTGACAACTCGAAGTTGTAGATTATCACTTTCCTGCAAGAGATCCGGCGGGAAAAGTCTTCCTAAATTTATACCATCTGTTTTTTTATATGGGACTACAGGTTGAACCAAAACAAAATAATTTTTTTCATACCTGGAAAGTTTCATTCGTTGGATATAGAGCCAATTTTTCAATTTTTTGTATTCTTTGGAATTCTGTTTTCCCCCTCCTGGTGGTATCAATCGGAATGCCTTATTTGTCTTTCCAGGAAAATGGATATCTCCAGAAAAGATTATCAGTTTAATTTTTTCTGCTTTTTTCTTCACTCGGACCAATCCGCCTACCCGACTTCTTCGATTTAAAGTTATTTGTGTATCTACCCCAATAATACTATTGTGCCGTACCATTATGGAAGAAGATTCGGCCAAAATGTGGACTTCCACGGGAATAAAAAAAAATGGATTTACTTCCTTTTGGTATTTTGGCCAAAGTACATTGACTCCTCGATATTCAATCAAATCCTCTTCGTTGACGATTGAATTAAGTTCTCTAGTCTCATATTTAGTAAGTCCCGAGCTCTTTCTTATATATCGAGGATCATCAAAATAAGCAAGAATACTATTTCTACGGAGAATACCATTTCTGGGGATTTCAATTGAGATACCCGAAGAAGGTATGAGTGGGTTCTCTCCTTCTGGAATCGATTCGAGTGGGATGATGACTCTATTTCTTCGCCTCTTTGCCAATAAATCAGAATTCCCCTCGAGAATGGACGGATATCTGAGATTCCAACGACCAGTACATGTCATTCGATTAAGTTCTGAATAATCAGGAATCCTATCTCCTTTTTGATTTTTACCAGAAAAATACGAACTAAAAAATTTGTGTCTAACTTGATTATTAGTTACTGAGGGGTTAGAAATATATCTTCGCTTAACAGAAAGAGAATAAGCGTTTATTTGATCTTGATCCTTATGGATCGAACAGGGGCCTGGACTGGATCTCCAGGGCTCCCCTAATAATATCCATAAATGACTTGTTTTTGGTAAGAGATGAATATTACCATATGTAAATTCAGGTGCATGGTACACATCGGTATTCCAGTGCATTTCGCCCTCTGAGTCAGAATAAATATGTTTTCGAACTTTCTCTTTCAAATTCAAAGTGGATGTTCTCGCGCGAATCTCAGCAATGACTTGTTCTGATTCTACATATTGATCATTTTGAACTAAAAGAAAACTTTTGGGCGGAATACACACATTGTGTATAATATCTTCACTCTCAATAGTTACATATAAGTCTCTAGAACATAGAAAAGCAGGATGTCCATGACGTGTACGTGTCGGATGAACCAAATCCTCGTTGAATTTTATTTTTCCATTAGAAGGGGCTCGCACATGTTCTGCAGTACCCCCTGTGAATACTCCGCCGGTATGAAAAGTTCTTAATGTTAATTGAGTGCCCGGTTCTCCAATAGATTGACCTGCAATAATACCTACAGCTTCTCCCAATTCGACCAGGTCGTCATGAGCTGGACTTCGGCCATAACATAATTGACAAATCCACGACGTACTCCTACAAGTAAAGGGAGTTCGAATAGAGATTGGTTGTGCTCTAAAAGTTATGAATCTATTGACAAGTCCAACTCCAATATCTTGATTTCTAGTAGCAATGCATCGCGAACCTATATATACATGATCTGCTAATACACGCCCAATTAATGTTTGGATAAAAATCCTGTCCGCCATCATTCCATTTCGAGGACTTACAGAAATACCTCGGACGGTGCCGCAATCTGTTCGACGTACAACAATGTGTTGAACTACTTCAACAAGTCTGCGCGTGAGATATCCTGCATCTGATGTTCGGATAGCGGTATCCACAACTCCTTTACGGGCTCCGTAACAAGAAATAATATATTCTGTTAAAGAGAGTCCTTCGCGTAAATTGCTTTGAATGGGTAAATCAATCATTTGCCCTTGGGGATCCGACATTAATCCTCTCATACCTACTAATTGATGTACCTGAGATGCATTTCCTCTGGCTCCCGAAAAAGACATTATATGGACTGGATTAAAAGGATCGGTCATCCGAAAATTAGGATTCATTTCTTGTCGCAAATATTCACTTGTGGCATACCAGATCTCGATCGATTGACGTAATTTTTCTACCGCGTGTACATTCCCATAATGATGGTGTTTTTCCAAAATAAAACTTTGTTGTTCAGCGTCTTGAACTAGCCATCTTTTAGAAGGTATTGTTAAAAGATCATCAATTCCTAATGAAATGGATGCGGCGGTAGCTTGTCGGAAACCCAGAGTCTTTACTTGATCCAGGATATGTGATGTATATCCTATTCCATAGTGATCAATAAATCGACTAATAAGTCGTTTCATGGCAGTTCCGTCTATCATTTTATTGTGAAAGACCTGAGTGGGCCGTTCTGCCATCAGTACCTCCATATTGCGCTGAGTAGAATTTGACAATGGGTTTGAGTCAGTGATTGTAAAACTTCCTTTTCTAGATCTTGATTCACGTAGAAATTCCGCAATTGCAATTATAGTCCTAGTTAACCCGGTGAGACTCGAATTCCCCCTGGTAGCATAGAATTACAACAGCCCTGCCAAAACCCCTGTATGGCTTCTTCTATTTCTCGATAAAGAGAAATATGACCGAGAGTGGTTCGAATATATATATAAAGAATTTCTTTTTTTATACTTCTTACTATTAGATAGTGTCCATAAATCTCATAATAGGTCCCCAAAGATTCATAGTGAATTTCGATGGGAGTTTCTCTTGCAGCAATAACGCGTTGATCTAGTCGCCACCGCAGCCACAAGGGACTACCTAAATTGATGCGTTTTTGCCGATAAGCTCCAATTGCATCATAGGCATTAGAAAAAAAAGGTTCTTTTTTTTTTGTATACTTATAGTTATTATCTTCATTTTGATAGTTTATACGATTACATGGATTATACCTATTTACACAAATACCCCGACGATTTCCACTCGTTAAGAAATAGAGTCCACTAAGCATATCTTGAGTTGGTGCAGAAATGGGATCTCCAATAGTTGGAGACAAAAGATTCATATGAGAAAACATAAGTAAACGTGCCTCTGCTTGAGCCTCCAAAGATAAAGGCACATGAACAGCCATTTGATCCCCGTCAAAGTCTGCATTGAAGCCCTTACAAACTAATGGATGTAAACAAATAGCACGCCCTTCCACTAAAATGGGCAGGAATGCCTGTATGCCTAATCTATGCAGAGTAGGCGCTCTATTCAGCAATACA
>JARVZY010005531.1:10000-20000 GCA_030686995.1 Artemisia argyi | reverse complement strand
CCTATCAAAATTGTTTGTTCTTGGATATACCTACGCCTATCGTTTTTCCAAATGAGTCTAGCGGATACATATAATTCAGAAGAATATGTGAGTGATTCATACACAGCATCTCTTTCCTTTATCAGGGGTTCTACCAATTGATATCTTTCCAAAAATAATTCAAAGTCAATTTCTTGATTTGTATCTTCAATTTTAGGAAACTTAGAAAGTTCTTCTGTCAAACCCTGATCAATGAACCTACAAAATCCTTCAAATTGTATCTGATTAAATCCAGGTATTGTGGACATTGCGTCTATCCCGGATTATTTTGAAATTGTCAGTTATTTATATTCATCCATATCGAATTCTCTAAAAAAAAAAAAAAAAATACCATTTTTGCTGGCGCATTATCCATCAAAATCAAATCTAGCAATGATGGAATTTGGATTCTATGAATCTTTGACTGGAATCTATGAAATAGGTGGAATAAAAATTTATACTGAACTTGAATTAATTGTCATTTTTAAGAGATGCAACCGAAACAGAATTGATAAAACAGTCCTAGAAACCCAATTCTCCCACTTAGGCTTACAATGCTTTGGGATTGATAATATCAAAACTTATTAATTATATTATAATGTATAATAACGGCATAGATATTCTAATCTACTTCAATATTGAATACCAGAAAACTGTATGAATGTTGTATTTATTAACTTATATTATTATTAACGCGGGTATAGCTAATCTAGATCTCCGTCTTCTCTCTTCTTTTATTGCCCTCTTGTCCTGTCCTGTCGTGTCGTTAATTGACAGTATGACTTAGGGCTCAATATAATTTGACCGAACAAATCATAGTTTGGTAAACCACCTTGAATCTACTGCGGAGTGAAGGATCTTGGATCCAACGCATAACCCTTTGGGAATCAGAAAGATAAAGACGAGAAAGACCAATGAAATCAAGTTTCAAGATTGTATAGTTTAATGGTAAAGTTTGATTACCATTAATCCTCAGAATAGTTAACGAGTTTTTCCCTTTTATTTATATACTATGCATCACCTAAATCCTAAAGGCGGCTCCAGGCCTGAGTTATATTAAGTTAAGGTGGCCTTAGTTACCTATGGTATTTGTCTTATTACCTATTTCTAGTTGATTTATGAATGAAGGTGGCATAGGCCCCTATGGTCCAGTGGTTACGACCTCTCTCTTTCACGGAGAAAACGAGGGTTCAAGTCCCTCTGGGGGTATACCAAGACTAAAGACTATAGGAGTGGGATTTTCTATCAAGTGATCCGTATTTGTCAAGTCCTTCTATTAGTCTACTCAGAAGAGACTTTCTATTTTATATCAAATGTTATATTTGATTTCAAGTGATATGTATTTGTCAAGTCTACTTGGGAGACGAAAGGAAGTTGATTATGGAACGTCTAAAATGAATTAGGCGTTGGGTCGATGCCCGAGTGGTTAATGGGGACGGACTGTAAATTCGTTGGCAATATGTCTACGCTGGTTCAAATCCAGCTCGGCCCAACAATTCGCCAATCTACTATCAGATGGTATAACCCTCTTGTTCTTAAGAAATACCTGATACAAGACAAGAGAATAAAAAAAAGAATCTAAATTTTCTGCTAGATCTCTTCTTATTTCCCTGGGATTGTAGTTCAATAGGCTAGAGCACCGCCCTGTCAAGGCGGATGTTACGGGTTCGAGCCCCGTCAGTCCCGACGGATCCAATAAGTACATCAATTCGCCTCTCCATTTTCTGTGAAATGAAGGGACAGAGAGAATAATTGAATTCCGAAGGGGTTTCCCTCTATTTTTTTTTTTTCAGGATTCTCTCGAAGAAAGAACACACCCTAAAATAAAATGAAAATAACTAAAATAGTGAAGTTGACAGAATATTTCATCTTTTCGGCCGCGACTCGTCTTTCTCATACTTCTTTGTTTTGTCTTCCAAAGAAAAGAGGATCACTAAAATTTAAAACCTAATTCCTGTCTTTTTCCACTTCGCTTGTATTGTTTGTTGGTGGGGTTTTGTAGTTAATGGAAACGGACGGGTTAGATTATACTTCATTTGATGGTTCTAGAAGGAAGACCTAAGGTAGGTTATAGAAAAGAAAGAACAGAAAAGAAGGATAAATAAAGGAATTTTTGATTGGTCCGGGAATCCTATCTTGGATTCGGTATGGATAAAAGATCTTCATATGTTATATACTATTAATTCTCCACGACTAATTAATTTAATAGCTCAGATATTGTTATTCATGATATTGATCCGATTCAATATCATCGATAGGTAATGCATTCATTGAATTGACAGGTGAAAGATTTATCATCTCTATGGGATTAAATCCCGAGTTATTGTATTGTGAAATAAAAAAAAACGATGAGATTATGGAAGTAAATATTCTTGCATTTATTGCTACTGCACTGTTCATTTTAGTTCCTACTGCTTTTCTACTTATAATTTACGTAAAAACAGTAAGTCAAAATAATTAATTAATTACTTTAAATGAAACTCGACTTCTGAATTCTTTGAAGAAATCAAAAGAAAAGTATTCTATTTTTGCTGAAATCAAGGGGCTATAATCGGCGATATTCTATGAGATCCGAGAGTATGGTAAGTAAGAAATTGCTTTATTACTTACCATACTCTCTATTAGTGTTATAGTAGTGTATAAAGTTGTACTTGACTTTCTAATAAAAAGGGTATGCTATATTAGCTTCTATCTTCAATCTTCAATTCAATATATGTAGTTATTAATCCATATTTGGAATTGACGTAGGACCCAATCTTTTCTTTCATACATTTATATATATATATATATTTATATTCCAATGAATCTGAAAACTTCCAATGAATCTGAAATAATTGTTTTACTGTTATAGAATACATTTCTCCACTAGAATCTAATGGAATTTCGAAATGAAGATATTTTTATTTGAAAATTATTTCAATTTAAATAAAGAATGCGTTGCAGAACGATCTATAAAACAATTGATACCTTTTCATTTCTCAACTAAATTAGGAGTGCTTCTAAAGTCCACTTCTTCCCCATACTACGAGTGAAAGGGAAAAAGTAAAGACTACCATTAAAGCAGCCCAAGCGAGACTTACTATATCCATGTGAATTATGTCCCTTATCTCTATGATAGAATTATTCCATTATTGCTCACTAATAATAGTAGAATGAATGGTCCAGAGTCAAAAAGGGATTCTGGGCGAACACTATTGATGAATCAATCAAATAAATGGATTTTAAAAATTCCTATATGATTTATAATCCGTACCCTTTCCCGATTGTCTCTCTGAAGGAGTTGGGATATAGTATATTATACTCTTGACGAGGGGTAAAAATTGTTTTGGGCTTTTTTTTTTATTTTCTATAAAAGGTAAATTATCTATCCAATCTCAATCTAATAGTGATTGAATGCCTGAACACTCAGAGATTCTCGCGAGTCTATATTGTAGATTACAGTATAGAAAGTACTTTCCCAACTAGTAGTGGAATTCTCGGCCGGTTATCCAATGTAATTCAAGACCCAATCAATAGACATTACATTAGCAGTAGAAGAGAATCTGGAAGTCTTGCTTCGACCATTATAATCTTTCTTTGAATTTTAGATTCAAAGATTTCCAATCTTTTACAAAATCCCCAGAACATAAAAAAATAGCGGAACAGAACAAGAGATTTCGATTCGTTTGTTGATGAGGCGGCACCCGGATTTGAACTGGGGAAAAAGGATTTGCAGTCCCCCGCCTTACCACTCGGCCATGCCGCCAAAACGATACACAATAGGATAAAAATTTCCCTTTTTGAGTTGTATTAGTAAACTTGAGTTTATTGTACTTGCATCCCTTTTTAATCCTTTTTTCTAAATTTAGAAAAAATTAGAAAAGAAACCGTTTTTCCCCTTTTGATTGTATTTGATCTGCCCCTTCGATTGATTGTATAGTATCTCAAAACACACAAACTTCCACTCACTTTTATATTGAAAAATCAAATGTATATTTTCACTCAAAAAGCCTAAATTTATGGGAACCATTAACTATTTATTGACTGACAATTCGTGAATTATTCTTGGATTTGAATATCAATTTTGGTTTGCCTAATGACATAAGAATAAGCAAAAATTTTTTGATACATACTTAATTTATTTTTTTAATCAAAAATCCTTCTCAATTTCCATTATAACAAAAATTATAGGTATATGTAAACCCCAGAACGGATATTCTTATACAGATACCAAATTGGCTATTTATATTATAGTATGTTGCCTATAAATAAAGGGAATTCGTTGGAACAAAAAAAGGCCTGGCTGGGTATTGACCGGGCCAGGCCCAAAAGGCACTTCGAACAAAATAAAAGAAAGAAGGTGTTCTTTATTTATCTTTCTATTTGGATCTTTCGAGCATCTAAATTGAATTGCTAATTATATAATAACGATAAAGAATGTGAAAGAAATACTTTCTTTAATCCTTACTTGATGTGTAATGTAACATAGTAATTATCTTTTTCAATTGGGAGAGATGGCTGAGTGGACGAAAGCGGCGGATTGCTAATCCGTTGTACGAGTTATTCGTACCGAGGGTTCGAATCCCTCTCTTTCCGTTTCCGTTGATGAGTTTCCATTTTTTCTTTCAAATTTTGCAAACCCCTTTTTATTTTTTCCTTGTTAAATGTGTGGAATAGCTAAAAAAAATCTTAAGAAAATTATAAAATCAAGCAATAAAAACAAAAAAATTATTCTTCACGTCCAGGATTACGTCCTGGATCATTGGATAGGAATCCAAAGATGAAGAGAGAAACAAAGAATATTACTACTGTATAAACGAAAAGTTTGAGAGTAAGCATTACACAACCTCCAAGATCATTTTTTGAAAAAGAAAAACGAGAAAAGACAATAGATCCTCCATTTTTATATCACATATCCTATTTTGACACCAAGAAAAGAATTCTAGAAATAGAAAAGAATGTTCAGAAATTCAAATGAAGTTGAAATTTGTAATCAGAGTCTTTGATTACCACAAATCACTTTCATACCCAAATTAGATATTGTAAGGGACCCGAAGCTAATAAGGTATTTCGCCGTAAAAAGGATTAAAATCAGGAAATAGGGCGTCTCGTGGCTATCCGAGAATTTCAATGTTTGAATCGAAGGTTCATACTGTCAGACTTATTTGATCTTATCAATTGTTATAATTTTTCTCGAATAAATATGAATTTTCTAGGATAGTATTAAAGATCTTATCGAAAACTTACAGCAGCTTGCCAAACAAAGGCTAAAAGAAAAAAGAACAGGGGTATGACTGGCATAACATCTACGATTGGATTCAAAAAAGCATAGGCTTCGGGCAATTTGGCCAAGAAAAGACTACTCGGATAAAGGGCAGAATTAAGACAGATCAAACTAAAGATATTAAGCATAACAGACATTTTTTTCGTCGAGATAATTGCATTTTGATTGAGTTATTGATATAAGGAAAAATGAAGTAAAGTAAGGTAGACAAAAAATCCTTCTTTTTCCGCTCAATCAAAAATCCTCCGATTCTCAAAGGAGAATAGAAGAAATCATACTTTCATACAATATCTTAATTGAATTATATGTAATGATCAATAAATTCCATTGAATTAATTCTAGAGATACACATGCCAAAATCCTAGCACGAATCTATAATAGATTCTATAAAGAATAAAGATTTTCTATAGTTGGACTGGAATTGACGAACACTTAATACCAATATTATTCTTTAATAGTATAAGTATCCAATAAAAATAGAAATGGGGCGTAGCCAAGCGGTAAGGCAACGGGTTTTGGTCCCGCTATTCGGAGGTTCGAATCCTTCCGTCCCAGAGCATATCCATTGTATTCTAATACTTCTTTTTTGTTCAACAAGGTTCTGTTTCAAGGTTTGGATAGACTTTTTTTATTCTTCGCGGAATCATATCTGACTTTTTCACAAACCAAACTAAATCGAGTTCAAATGACATGCAAAAGTAACTGAACCCTTTTGTGACCCATAGAAAATGGGGCATAGATCACAGTTGGAAAAAGATTACTTAACCTCAGGTTAAAAAAATATGAAAATACATATAAAACGAGGAAGTGCTTAGCCTATAGGTATGTATGGTTATCCTATTTCAGTGACAATAGTGTTTCCATTTTTGTGAAAACTAAATTGCATCCCTAAAATATGAAAATTTAAATATTTAACAATGATATTTCTTTTTATTGTTCGATCTATTTAGCTTATTTGCTTTGCATCATTGACAATTCCATTTGAAAAGAAAGAGAGATCTTGCTTTTTTATGATAATAAAAAGGAGTAAAACTTGACTCAAAGAATGATGTAGAAGTAGAAAACTTTTTCAACTATCAAGATTTGTAATGATTCCTTCTAGGTTGGGAAGTTGAAAATGGTCAGTCTATCTTATTGAGTCACTTGAAGAGGCAGAGTCAAATAGAATTTATTTATTTATTTTATTTGTGCGATTTCTGTTAGTTATGTTATTTCTATATTTGGATTTCTTAATATTTCTGTTAGATATTTTTTTGAGATAGAGATTTATAGAAAAATGTTATATTCAGACAAAAAAAGACGGCATTTTGCTAAAATTTATTCAGAAAAATCTTTATTATCTGTGTAGATATTCTCTATTAAATATAAATAACTATGTCTCTGTACCGACTGAACCAATGACTATTCATGATTCCATAATTGAATCAATTCCATACTGGTTCCAAATTAGAGGAATGTTATGGTAAAACTTCGTTTAAAACGATGTGGTAGAAAGCAACGTGCGACTTGAAGGACATGATCCGGTGTGGATTCTTATTGTTACATCCACCATTTTATATAGGAATGAAGGTGCTCTTGGCTCGACGTCGTTTGTTCTATTCTACTAGAACCCTTCTTTTTTTATTGGGTTCTAATGTAAATAGTTCATGATGGAGCTCGAGTAGAAAGTATTTATTAATTTCTCAGGGGCAACGATCTAGGGTTAATGCCAATTAATAAATTGGAACAACTTCGTAAGTATATCTTCGATATAGAAATCGAAAGGATTCCATTCCAACAAATTTTCAAAATTGTTGGAACGGCTAAAACTTTTTCGATCGACAGTGTATCGCGCATGAATCAACCTCGGTATGATTCTTTGATAGAAAGAAATCCCAAAAGGGGTATGTTGCTACCATTTTGAAAGGATTAAGAAGCACCGAAGTAATGTCTAAACCCAATGATTTAAAACAAAAATAAAGGATCCCAGAACAAGGAAACACCACTTCAATTGTCTCACGGATCCGAATAAAGAATCCAAATAAATTTTAAACGAGACAAAAACGGTGGGTTAAAGACCACTCAATAAAAAAATATCTTAAAAATCTTTAATATATTTGAGAATTATTATTATTATATTATTGAACTTGAGTTATGAGTACAAATGATTTTTTTTCAGCAACGCAGCTAAATAAAAATGACTATGAGTTAAATTGAAATTTGAAATTATATTATAGAATAATTCATTTTACAGATTTTCTATTTATTCTAATTCTAATTTTATCCATAGACAAAACATCATTTTTTCTCGAGCCGTACGAGGAGAAAACTTCCTATACGGTTCTAGGGGGGGGGGGTTCTTTTTCATCTACATCTATCCCGATGAGCCGTCTATCGAATCGTTGCAATTGATGTTCGATCCCGAAGAGAAGGAAGAGATCTTCAGAAAGTGGGTTTTTATGATCCGATCAAGAATCAAACTTATTTAAACGTTCCCGCTATTCTCTATTTCCTTGAAAAAGGTGCTCAACCTACAGGAACTGTTCAGGATATTTTAAAAAAGGCAGAGGTTTTGCCCTAATCAAATGAAATTCAATTAAATTAAGGAAATAAAAAATAAGGGTAGGATAATGATTTCTATATCATTTTGGATATCTTTTCTATACTATGTTTTTTTATTTCCTTCTTTTCTTCTTCTATTCGTATCTAGTTATCATTGTTTTTATAGAATCCTTTTTGATAGAATCTTTTTTGATAGAATCCTTTTCTAAGGAAACCCTTATTTGATTCATCCTCACAAAATAGAACTATTTTGGCATTACCTGCAATTGGATGGTTTTCATTCGACCTCTAATATCAAGTAAGAAACAAGGAATCGAAGTTCTTTATTCTATATGGATTCAATACACTCTTGATTGCATAAATACTTTTTCTACTTCTTCTTTGTTTATTCTCCATCTAAACTAAAATTTTTAGTATATATGTATATGCAGTGCCAATCCAACACAAGTCCCTTTTTTACTATTCTTTCAATTTAAGTTCTTGTTTTTTTTTTCCATCGTATTCCTTTCTTAACGTTTATATTGACAACATTGTATCGAACAAATATAATTCATCGTGATAAGCAGTTCTATTTATTTCCGTCCCATAGGTTTTCTTTTTTACCTGTTGATTCAAATGATGGGTTCGTTGGATTTGATACCCGGATTTTTGATTGAAAAAGTGTATAACATAGAAATAGGGGATGGTCTAGCATTTTTTACATTTCTTTATTTATTTTGATCGGGAATTTTTTTTCATCTAATTTAGTCATTTTTATGTTCCAAATAGATTAGAAATTTTTTTCTATTTTTTATTTCGTAGATTAATGCTTTGATTTAATAATTTTTTTTTATTCTGATTGTATCTACATACCCCTTTTTCTATTTGGGTTGCTAACTCAACGGTAGAGTACTCGGCTTTTAAGTGCGGCTAGGATCTTTTACACATTTAGATGAAGCGAGGGATTCGTCCATACCATCGGTAAAGTTTGGAAGACCACGACTGATCCTGAAAGGGAATGAATGGAAAAAATAGCATGTCGTATCAATTAAGAGTTTTGAGAATATTTTATTCTTTCCGGCTCGGTACAAAGCCTTCTTTAATTTATTGAAAGGTAGGAAACTAAAGTCAATTTCAAGTTGGGTCGAATTAATAAATGGATAGGGCCCCAAAGCTTCAATTCATTTCATTTTTTTTTAGGGAAAGAAAAAGCAACGAGCTTCCGTTCTTAATTTGAACGATTACCCGATCTAATTAGACGTTAAAAAAATATTAGTGCCCAATACGGGAAGGCTTTCTCCCAGGAATGTATTCCTGATTTTTTAATGAATCCTAAATATTATCATTCTCCATTTCATAATGGAAACGTATGTGTATAAGAAACAGTATATTGATAAAAAATTTCCAAAATCAAAAGAGCGATTAGGTTGAAAAAAGTAAAGGATTTCTAATCATCTTGTTATCCTATAATGAAAACGAACATAAATACTTAAATTTAAATGGAAAAAGAGAGGATAGAGAATCCGTTGATAAGTTTATCTGTATCCGAGGTATCTATTTGGTTTGTACTATAATACCTTGTTTTGACTGTATCGCACTATGTATCATTTATAATCCCAAAAATCCTCTACCTTTCATTTAAATAGAATTTCAAATGGAGAAATTCCAAAGCTATTTAGGGCTAGATAGATCTCAACAACACTCTTTCTTATATCCACTTATCTTTCAGGAGTATATTTATGTACTTGCTCATGATCATGGTTTAAATAGATCTATTTTGTTGGAAAATGTAGGTTATGACAATAAATTCAGCTTACTAATTGTGAAACGTTTAATCATTCGAATGTATCAACAGAATCATTTTATTCTTTCTGTTAATGATTCTAAACAATTGGGGCACAACAATAATTTTTATTCGCAAGTAATGTCAGAGGTTTCTTCAATTATTCTGGAAATTCCATTGTCTCTGCGATTAATATCTTCCCTAGAAAAGAAAAAGAAAGGGTTAGTTAAATTCGATAATTTACGATCAATTCATTCAATATTTTCTTTTTTAGAGGACAACTTTTCACATTTAAATTATGTATTAGATATACTAATACCTTACCCAGCCCATCTGGAAATCTTGGTTCAGGCTCTTCGCTATTGGATAAAAGATGCTT
The DNA here is from genome assembly GCA_030686995.1 of Artemisia argyi. Lineage (NCBI taxonomy): Eukaryota > Viridiplantae > Streptophyta > Magnoliopsida > Asterales > Asteraceae > Artemisia > Artemisia argyi. The sequence continues at coordinate 10,037 of JARVZY010005531.1, read as the reverse complement.
CCTCTTTGCATTTATTAAGATTCTTTCTCCATGAGTG
>JARVZY010005528.1:20000-29643 GCA_030686995.1 Artemisia argyi | reverse complement strand
ACGGCTTTCCCTCTGTATACATCTAAAACTAAGTTTCTTCATTAAACAAGAAAAGATTGAATACTTGGTTGATTTAATCCTTACTACATCAACATTTCAGAATAGAAATAAATTATTTTTTTTTTTCTTTTTTTTTTTTTTAGCTCTTCTTTATTTAATTAGTATTATATTATATTCTTATTTAATTATATTAGATTATTTAGTGATCCAATTTTTATTTATAACATTTCATTTTATTTATAACATTTCATAACGAATCATTCATGATTGGCCAAATCATTGATACAAATAATATCCAAATACCAAATCCGCCTTCTAGATAACCTTCGCGAAATAGAAGAAACTCTTGGAAAGGTCAAGGAAAAAACTTGTTCTTCTTCCGTAAAGAATTCTTCCAATAATTCCGAACCAAATCTTTTCAAAAAAGCACGTACAGTACTTTTATGCTTACGAGCTAAAGTTCTAGCACAAGAAAGTCGAAGTATATACTTTACTCGATACAAACTCTTTTTTTTTGAAGATCCACTATGATAATGAGAAAGATTTCTGTATATACGCCCAAAGCGCTCAATAATATCAGAATCTGATAAATCGGTCCAAATCGCCTTGCCAATAGGATGCCCCAATGCGTTACAAAATTTCGATTTAGCCAGTGATCCAATCAGAGGCATAATTGGAACAAGAGTATCAAACTTCTTAATAGCATTATCGATTAGAAATGCATTTTCTAGCATTTGACTGCGTACCGTTGAAGGATTTAGCCGCACACTTGAACGATAACCCAGAAAGTCAAGGGAATGATTGGATAATTGGTTTATATAAATCCTTCCTGGTTGAGGCCACAGGTAAAAATAATATTTCCAGAAATTGACAAAGTAATATTTCCATTTATTCATCAAAAGAAACGTCCCTTTTGAAGCAAGAATGGATTTTTCCTTGATACCTAACATAATGCATGAAAGGATCTTTGAACAACCATAAATTTGCTTGAAAAGACCTGACAAAGACATGCTCTATTTTTCCATAGAAATTTATTCGTTCAATAAGGGCTCCAGAAGATGTTGATCGTAAGTGAGAAGACTGGTTACGGAGAAAGAGGAAGCCAGATTCATATTCACATACATGAAAAGTATATAGGAAGAAGAATAATCTGTTTTTTCTTTTTGAAAAAGAAGAACTAACTTTCTTTGAATTTGAAGTAATAAGACTATCCCAATTATGACACTCATGGAGAAAGAATCTTAATAAATGCAAAGAGGAAGCATCTTTTATCCAATAGCGAAGAGCCTGAACCAAGATTTCCAGATGGGCTGGGTAAGGTATTAGTATATCTAATACATAATTTAAATGTGAAAAGTTGTCCTCTAAAAAAGAAAATATTGAATGAATTGATCGTAAATTATCGAATTTAACTAACCCTTTCTTTTTCTTTTCTAGGGAAGATATTAATCGCAGAGACAATGGAATTTCCAGAATAATTGAAGAAACCTCTGACATTACTTGCGAATAAAAATTATTGTTGTGCCCCAATTGTTTAGAATCATTAACAGAAAGAATAAAATGATTCTGTTGATACATTCGAATGATTAAACGTTTCACAATTAGTAAGCTGAATTTATTGTCATAACCTACATTTTCCAACAAAATAGATCTATTTAAACCATGATCATGAGCAAGTACATAAATATACTCCTGAAAGATAAGTGGATATAAGAAAGAGTGTTGTTGAGATCTATCTAGCCCTAAATAGCTTTGGAATTTCTCCATTTGAAATTCTATTTAAATGAAAGGTAGAGGATTTTTGGGATTATAAATGATACATAGTGCGATACAGTCAAAACAAGGTATTATAGTACAAACCAAATAGATACCTCGGATACAGATAAACTTATCAACGGATTCTCTATCCTCTCTTTTTCCATTTAAATTTAAGTATTTATGTTCGTTTTCATTATAGGATAACAAGATGATTAGAAATCCTTTACTTTTTTCAACCTAATCGCTCTTTTGATTTTGGAAATTTTTTATCAATATACTGTTTCTTATACACATACGTTTCCATTATGAAATGGAGAATGATAATATTTAGGATTCATTAAAAAATCAGGAATACATTCCTGGGAGAAAGCCTTCCCGTATTGGGCACTAATATTTTTTTAACGTCTAATTAGATCGGGTAATCGTTCAAATTAAGAACGGAAGCTCGTTGCTTTTTCTTTCCCTAAAAAAAAATGAAATGAATTGAAGCTTTGGGGCCCTATCCATTTATTAATTCGACCCAACTTGAAATTGACTTTAGTTTCCTACCTTTCAATAAATTAAAGAAGGCTTTTGTACCGAGCCGGAAAGAATAAAATATTCTCAAAACTCTTAATTGATACGACATGCTATTTTTTCCATTCATTCCCTTTCAGGATCAGTCGTGGTCTTCCAAACTTTACCGATGGTATGGACGAATCCCTCGCTTCATCTAAATGTGTAAAAGATCCTAGCCGCACTTAAAAGCCGAGTACTCTACCGTTGAGTTAGCAACCCAAATAGAAAAAGGGGTATGTAGATACAATCAGAATAAAAAAAAATTATTAAATCAAAGCATTAATCTACGAAATAAAAAATAGAAAAAAATTTCTAATCTATTTGGAACATAAAAATGACTAAATTAGATGAAAAAAAATTCCCGATCAAAATAAATAAAGAAATGTAAAAAATGCTAGACCATCCCCTATTTCTATGTTATACACTTTTTCAATCAAAAATCCGGGTATCAAATCCAACGAACCCATCATTTGAATCAACAGGTAAAAAAGAAAACCTATGGGACGGAAATAAATAGAACTGCTTATCACGATGAATTATATTTGTTCGATACAATGTTGTCAATATAAACGTTAAGAAAGGAATACGATGGAAAAAAAAAAACAAGAACTTAAATTGAAAGAATAGTAAAAAAGGGACTTGTGTTGGATTGGCACTGCATATACATATATACTAAAAATTTTAGTTTAGATGGAGAATAAACAAAGAAGAAGTAGAAAAAGTATTTATGCAATCAAGAGTGTATTGAATCCATATAGAATAAAGAACTTCGATTCCTTGTTTCTTACTTGATATTAGAGGTCGAATGAAAACCATCCAATTGCAGGTAATGCCAAAATAGTTCTATTTTGTGAGGATGAATCAAATAAGGGTTTCCTTAGAAAAGGATTCTATCAAAAAAGATTCTATCAAAAAGGATTCTATAAAAACAATGATAACTAGATACGAATAGAAGAAGAAAAGAAGGAAATAAAAAAACATAGTATAGAAAAGATATCCAAAATGATATAGAAATCATTATCCTACCCTTATTTTTTATTTCCTTAATTTAATTGAATTTCATTTGATTAGGGCAAAACCTCTGCCTTTTTTAAAATATCCTGAACAGTTCCTGTAGGTTGAGCACCTTTTTCAAGGAAATAGAGAATAGCGGGAACGTTTAAATAAGTTTGATTCTTGATCGGATCATAAAAACCCACTTTCTGAAGATCTCTTCCTTCTCTTCGGGATCGAACATCAATTGCAACGATTCGATAGACGGCTCATCGGGATAGATGTAGATGAAAAAGAACCCCCCCCCCCCTAGAACCGTATAGGAAGTTTTCTCCTCGTACGGCTCGAGAAAAAATGATGTTTTGTCTATGGATAAAATTAGAATTAGAATAAATAGAAAATCTGTAAAATGAATTATTCTATAATATAATTTCAAATTTCAATTTAACTCATAGTCATTTTTATTTAGCTGCGTTGCTGAAAAAAAATCATTTGTACTCATAACTCAAGTTCAATAATATAATAATAATAATTCTCAAATATATTAAAGATTTTTAAGATATTTTTTTATTGAGTGGTCTTTAACCCACCGTTTTTGTCTCGTTTAAAATTTATTTGGATTCTTTATTCGGATCCGTGAGACAATTGAAGTGGTGTTTCCTTGTTCTGGGATCCTTTATTTTTGTTTTAAATCATTGGGTTTAGACATTACTTCGGTGCTTCTTAATCCTTTCAAAATGGTAGCAACATACCCCTTTTGGGATTTCTTTCTATCAAAGAATCATACCGAGGTTGATTCATGCGCGATACACTGTCGATCGAAAAAGTTTTAGCCGTTCCAACAATTTTGAAAATTTGTTGGAATGGAATCCTTTCGATTTCTATATCGAAGATATACTTACGAAGTTGTTCCAATTTATTAATTGGCATTAACCCTAGATCGTTGCCCCTGAGAAATTAATAAATACTTTCTACTCGAGCTCCATCATGAACTATTTACATTAGAACCCAATAAAAAAAGAAGGGTTCTAGTAGAATAGAACAAACGACGTCGAGCCAAGAGCACCTTCATTCCTATATAAAATGGTGGATGTAACAATAAGAATCCACACCGGATCATGTCCTTCAAGTCGCACGTTGCTTTCTACCACATCGTTTTAAACGAAGTTTTACCATAACATTCCTCTAATTTGGAACCAGTATGGAATTGATTCAATTATGGAATCATGAATAGTCATTGGTTCAGTCGGTACAGAGACATAGTTATTTATATTTAATAGAGAATATCTACACAGATAATAAAGATTTTTCTGAATAAATTTTAGCAAAATGCCGTCTTTTTTTGTCTGAATATAACATTTTTCTATAAATCTCTATCTCAAAAAAATATCTAACAGAAATATTAAGAAATCCAAATATAGAAATAACATAACTAACAGAAATCGCACAAATAAAATAAATAAATAAATTCTATTTGACTCTGCCTCTTCAAGTGACTCAATAAGATAGACTGACCATTTTCAACTTCCCAACCTAGAAGGAATCATTACAAATCTTGATAGTTGAAAAAGTTTTCTACTTCTACATCATTCTTTGAGTCAAGTTTTACTCCTTTTTATTATCATAAAAAAGCAAGATCTCTCTTTCTTTTCAAATGGAATTGTCAATGATGCAAAGCAAATAAGCTAAATAGATCGAACAATAAAAAGAAATATCATTGTTAAATATTTAAATTTTCATATTTTAGGGATGCAATTTAGTTTTCACAAAAATGGAAACACTATTGTCACTGAAATAGGATAACCATACATACCTATAGGCTAAGCACTTCCTCGTTTTATATGTATTTTCATATTTTTTTAACCTGAGGTTAAGTAATCTTTTTCCAACTGTGATCTATGCCCCCATTTTCTATGGGTCACAAAAGGGTTCAGTTACTTTTGCATGTCATTTGAACTCGATTTAGTTTGGTTTGTGAAAAAGTCAGATATGATTCCGCGAAGAATAAAAAAAAGTCTATCCAAACCTTGAAACAGAACCTTGTTGAACAAAAAAGAAGTATTAGAATACAATGGATATGCTCTGGGACGGAAGGATTCGAACCTCCGAATAGCGGGACCAAAACCCGTTGCCTTACCGCTTGGCTACGCCCCATTTCTATTTTTATTGGATACTTATACTATTAAAGAATAATATTGGTATTAAGTGTTCGTCAATTCCAGTCCAACTATAGAAAATCTTTATTCTTTATAGAATCTATTATAGATTCGTGCTAGGATTTTGGCATGTGTATCTCTAGAATTAATTCAATGGAATTTATTGATCATTACATATAATTCAATTAAGATATTGTATGAAAGTATGATTTCTTCTATTCTCCTTTGAGAATCGGAGGATTTTTGATTGAGCGGAAAAAGAAGGATTTTTTGTCTACCTTACTTTACTTCATTTTTCCTTATATCAATAACTCAATCAAAATGCAATTATCTCGACGAAAAAAATGTCTGTTATGCTTAATATCTTTAGTTTGATCTGTCTTAATTCTGCCCTTTATCCGAGTAGTCTTTTCTTGGCCAAATTGCCCGAAGCCTATGCTTTTTTGAATCCAATCGTAGATGTTATGCCAGTCATACCCCTGTTCTTTTTTCTTTTAGCCTTTGTTTGGCAAGCTGCTGTAAGTTTTCGATAAGATCTTTAATACTATCCTAGAAAATTCATATTTATTCGAGAAAAATTATAACAATTGATAAGATCAAATAAGTCTGACAGTATGAACCTTCGATTCAAACATTGAAATTCTCGGATAGCCACGAGACGCCCTATTTCCTGATTTTAATCCTTTTTACGGCGAAATACCTTATTAGCTTCGGGTCCCTTACAATATCTAATTTGGGTATGAAAGTGATTTGTGGTAATCAAAGACTCTGATTACAAATTTCAACTTCATTTGAATTTCTGAACATTCTTTTCTATTTCTAGAATTCTTTTCTTGGTGTCAAAATAGGATATGTGATATAAAAATGGAGGATCTATTGTCTTTTCTCGTTTTTCTTTTTCAAAAAATGATCTTGGAGGGTTGTGTAATGCTTACTCTCAAACTTTTCGTTTATACAGTAGTAATATTCTTTGTTTCTCTCTTCATCTTTGGATTCCTATCCAATGATCCAGGACGTAATCCTGGACGTGAAGAATAATTTTTTTGTTTTTATTGCTTGATTTTATAATTTTCTTAAGATTTTTTTTAGCTATTCCACACATTTAACAAGGAAAAAATAAAAAGGGGTTTGCAAAATTTGAAAGAAAAAATGGAAACTCATCAACGGAAACGGAAAGAGAGGGATTCGAACCCTCGGTACGAATAACTCGTACAACGGATTAGCAATCCGCCGCTTTCGTCCACTCAGCCATCTCTCCCAATTGAAAAAGATAATTACTATGTTACATTACACATCAAGTAAGGATTAAAGAAAGTATTTCTTTCACATTCTTTATCGTTATTATATAATTAGCAATTCAATTTAGATGCTCGAAAGATCCAAATAGAAAGATAAATAAAGAACACCTTCTTTCTTTTATTTTGTTCGAAGTGCCTTTTGGGCCTGGCCCGGTCAATACCCAGCCAGGCCTTTTTTTGTTCCAACGAATTCCCTTTATTTATAGGCAACATACTATAATATAAATAGCCAATTTGGTATCTGTATAAGAATATCCGTTCTGGGGTTTACATATACCTATAATTTTTGTTATAATGGAAATTGAGAAGGATTTTTGATTAAAAAAAATAAATTAAGTATGTATCAAAAAATTTTTGCTTATTCTTATGTCATTAGGCAAACCAAAATTGATATTCAAATCCAAGAATAATTCACGAATTGTCAGTCAATAAATAGTTAATGGTTCCCATAAATTTAGGCTTTTTGAGTGAAAATATACATTTGATTTTTCAATATAAAAGTGAGTGGAAGTTTGTGTGTTTTGAGATACTATACAATCAATCGAAGGGGCAGATCAAATACAATCAAAAGGGGGAAAAACGGTTTCTTTTCTAATTTTTTCTAAATTTAGAAAAAAGGATTAAAAAGGGATGCAAGTACAATAAACTCAAGTTTACTAATACAACTCAAAAAGGGAAATTTTTATCCTATTGTGTATCGTTTTTGGCGGCATGGCCGAGTGGTAAGGCGGGGGACTGCAAATCCTTTTTTCCCCAGTTCAAATCCGGGTGCCGCCTCATCAACAAACGAATCGAAATCTCTTGTTCTGTTCCGCTATTTTTTTATGTTCTGGGGATTTTGTAAAAGATTGGAAATCTTTGAATCTAAAATTCAAAGAAAGATTATAATGGTCGAAGCAAGACTTCCAGATTCTCTTCTACTGCTAATGTAATGTCTATTGATTGGGTCTTGAATTACATTGGATAACCGGCCGAGAATTCCACTACTAGTTGGGAAAGTACTTTCTATACTGTAATCTACATATATAGACTCGCGAGAATCTCTGAGTGTTCAGGCATTCAATCACTATTAGATTGAGATTGGATAGATAATTTACCTTTTATAGAAAATAAAAAAAAAAGCCCAAAACAATTTTTACCCCTCGTCAAGAGTATAATATACTATATCCCAACTCCTTCAGAGAGACAATCGGGAAAGGGTACGGATTATAAATCATATAGGAATTTTTAAAATCCATTTATTTGATTGATTCATCAATAGTGTTCGCCCAGAATCCCTTTTTGACTCTGGACCATTCATTCTACTATTATTAGTGAGCAATAATGGAATAATTCTATCATAGAGATAAGGGACATAATTCACATGGATATAGTAAGTCTCGCTTGGGCTGCTTTAATGGTAGTCTTTACTTTTTCCCTTTCACTCGTAGTATGGGGAAGAAGTGGACTTTAGAAGCACTCCTAATTTAGTTGAGAAATGAAAAGGTATCAATTGTTTTATAGATCGTTCTGCAACGCATTCTTTATTTAAATTGAAATAATTTTCAAATAAAAATATCTTCATTTCGAAATTCCATTAGATTCTAGTGGAGAAATGTATTCTATAACAGTAAAACAATTATTTCAGATTCATTGGAAGTTTTCAGATTCATTGGAATATAAATATATATATATATATAAATGTATGAAAGAAAAGATTGGGTCCTACGTCAATTCCAAATATGGATTAATAACTACATATATTGAATTGAAGATTGAAGATAGAAGCTAATATAGCATACCCTTTTTATTAGAAAGTCAAGTACAACTTTATACACTACTATAACACTAATAGAGAGTATGGTAAGTAATAAAGCAATTTCTTACTTACCATACTCTCGGATCTCATAGAATATCGCCGATTATAGCCCCTTGATTTCAGCAAAAATAGAATACTTTTCTTTTGATTTCTTCAAAGAATTCAGAAGTCGAGTTTCATTTAAAGTAATTAATTAATTATTTTGACTTACTGTTTTTACGTAAATTATAAGTAGAAAAGCAGTAGGAACTAAAATGAACAGTGCAGTAGCAATAAATGCAAGAATATTTACTTCCATAATCTCATCGTTTTTTTTTATTTCACAATACAATAACTCGGGATTTAATCCCATAGAGATGATAAATCTTTCACCTGTCAATTCAATGAATGCATTACCTATCGATGATATTGAATCGGATCAATATCATGAATAACAATATCTGAGCTATTAAATTAATTAGTCGTGGAGAATTAATAGTATATAACATATGAAGATCTTTTATCCATACCGAATCCAAGATAGGATTCCCGGACCAATCAAAAATTCCTTTATTTATCCTTCTTTTCTGTTCTTTCTTTTCTATAACCTACCTTAGGTCTTCCTTCTAGAACCATCAAATGAAGTATAATCTAACCCGTCCGTTTCCATTAACTACAAAACCCCACCAACAAACAATACAAGCGAAGTGGAAAAAGACAGGAATTAGGTTTTAAATTTTAGTGATCCTCTTTTCTTTGGAAGACAAAACAAAGAAGTATGAGAAAGACGAGTCGCGGCCGAAAAGATGAAATATTCTGTCAACTTCACTATTTTAGTTATTTTCATTTTATTTTAGGGTGTGTTCTTTCTTCGAGAGAATCCTGAAAAAAAAAAAATAGAGGGAAACCCCTTCGGAATTCAATTATTCTCTCTGTCCCTTCATTTCACAGAAAATGGAGAGGCGAATTGATGTACTTATTGGATCCGTCGGGACTGACGGGGCTCGAACCCGTAACATCCGCCTTGACAGGGCGGTGCTCTAGCCTATTGAACTACAATCCCAGGGAAATAAGAAGAGATCTAGCAGAAAATTTAGATTCTT